>PITA01017856.1:0-42130 GCA_004023965.1 Spilogale gracilis
AACCAGATAAACTTCTTAGTGAAAGCTGCTTTTTAACCTGGTATCAGTGCATCTTTCTGCAAACTTACTTAGACTGGGGAAGACAGGGCATTTAGAAGCAGAAATTACGCCAGAGAAATGTCTCTCCAATGTCACAAAAATGTTCTCCCCCAAACCATAAAATCTCAGGATACAAACACTTAGCAGAAGATGGAGTAAATGAAATCCCACTGAGAAGTGACTTTGGGATCACTCACTTCGAATACGATCTGAGAGAAATCAAAACCCAAAGCTCTTCATCTCAGGCTTCCCTAAACCAGATGGGAAGTTTGGAGGTCTGGGCAAACCAGACTGATGAGTAATGAAAGGGATGGGAAGGTGGAATTGTAGAGAAGTTTCTAGAATCCTATCAGCTCAAGGAGAGAGTGGCTACAACAGGAGGGAGATCCTGGCTTAGCTCTGGTTAGAAAAATGAGTTCCTAGTTGGGGACTGTCTCTGTTCCCTCCTCCACAGGCACTGTCAGAACAACAGTTTACCCACCTGTGTGACAACAGCATTGATCTGAATCCAAGGCGAGTGCATCTGAAACCCAAGCTGCTTTGAAAACAGTGTGGAGGTTCCTCAAAAAATTAAAAACAGAGCTACCCTATGACCCGGCAATTGCACTACTGGGTATTTACTGCCAAGATACAGATATAGTAAAAGAAGGGCCATATGCACCCCAATGTTCATAGCAGAAATGCCCACAATAGCCAAACTGTAGAAAGAGCCCAGATGCCCTTCAACAGACAAATGGATAAAGAAGCTCTGGTCCATGTATACAATGGAATATTACACCTCCATTAGAAAGGATGAATATCCAACTTTTGCATCAACATGGTTGGGACTGAAGGAGATTATGCTGACTGAATAAGTCAAGCAGAGAAAGTCAATTATCATATGGTTTCACTTACATGTGGAACATAAGGAATAGCATGGAGGACATTAGGAGAAGGAAGGGAAAAAAATGAATGGGGGGGGAATTGGAGAGGGAGATGAACCATGAGAGACTGTGGACTCTGAGAAACAAACAGAGTTTTAGAAGGGAGGAGGGTGAGGGGATGGGTGAACCTGGTGGTGGGTATTAAGGAGGGCACATATTGCATGTAGCACTGGGTGTTATACATAAACAATGAATCATGGAACACTACATCAACAATTAATGATGTACTGTATAGTGACTAACATAACATAATAAAAAATAACAATAACTAAAAAAAAAAAAGAAAGAAAAGAAAGAAACCCAAGCTGAGAAAGACCTTGCTTGATCATTGGACTTGGGAACCAAAACAAAACTGTATTTAACCCTGTGGTAGCAACAGCGTCAATCTATCAATACAGGGACACTGACCCCAAGAGCAAAGCCAAGATGAGAAGCCCATAAAATATATGAAAAAGAAGAATCCCAAGAAACTTTAAAGTTCCAAACCTGTGCCAAGCTAAATGAATAATGAAAACTTGGTCTAGTCCAGAGATATGTCTTCTTTGGCTTGCACAATGTGTAATTTTTTTAACTGAACTTGATTGTCCTTAGATGCTGTCCAGTTTACCAAGCACTATTCTCCCTATCATGTTATACCCCAGGACATAGCTCAGTTATATTACCATGCTAGCCCCATAAGCATTTCATAGATACTGGTGTGTAATGTCCAGATTGACTCATTTTTAAGTATTAAAAACATGAACATATGCTGACCACAGAGATGACAGAGAAAGGGGACAATCACAGGAAAAAGATAAAAACAGGAAAAGGGGGCAGCTGGGTGGCTCAGTTGGTTAAGCAACTGCCTTCAGCTCAGGTCATGATCCCGGAGACCCGGGATCGAGTCCCACATCGGGCTCCCTGCTCGGCGGAAAGCCTGCTTCTCCCTCTCTCACTCCCTCTGCTTGTGTTCCCCCTCTGGCTGTGTTTCTCTCTGTCAAATAAATAAAATCTTTAAAAAAAAAAAAAACCACAGGAAAAGGCCAGAAATTCTAGCATCACCATCTTTGGAAGATGCATCTCCCCAGCCCAATTACAACAGCTACAAATCATGCCATACAAAGGTCAAGTTAAATGGGTGCCTGCCATATTTGTGACTGTCTGTCTCTTTCAACTAGCCTTTCTATACTTGGGGAAATTCCCAAGAGGCAGAACTCAATTCTAAGCCTTCCTTATAGCTAAGACATTGGCTTATAGCCTAGGTTCACCCAAATAGAAGTACCCTGGCAAAACTGTGATGTGGAAAAGAGCAAAGTGAATAGGATGAGCAAACCACCTCCATTTTTGCCAGCATGGAGGCAGCCAAGATGTGAGGCTTCCAGCAGGTGCACGATTGAATCCTTGTTATGGAAGTGGCACTGGTGAGGCAGGTGCTTCCATTCTTGTTCCTCCTGGTGCTCAGTGGACAAGGAAAACAGCGGAAATTTCCTCATCAAACCAAGTTCGTAATGCAACTGTACTCCTGGAATCAGCCTGGAGCCCAGCCCTATCAAGAATTCTTTGAACTACTTATACTTACTATCATTTTTTAAACTCATTTTCTACTAAATCAACCCAAATCAACTTCTATTGCTTAAAGCCAAAGTATCCTAACTGATAAAACAAGCCATGGTGGACACGTCTTGGAGAACCTTTCAGTGAGGGTACCTTGGGAGAAAGCCATTCACACTAATTTATATGAACCCTAATACCTGTGGAAGAAGCCCCGGATTTTATAAGGCCATTCTCGTCCCCACAGAGGAAGTGCACAGTAGAAATCTCTCTTTATTCTTGCTCCATAAATCCTACATGTATTTTCTAAAGCAATATCACATTGCACACATATTACTCAGTACTCCTGGAAGTTGACTTAATTGTTACCAACCACAGAAGAGGTCATTACATTTTCACCGTTTGCTAATTAGTTATGGAGAATTGCAGCACTGAGGAGTCCATTATCAACCATCTGAGAGATGGCCCTGCTCTGCAAGCCCTCTATATTAAGTGATGAACAGATTCCATATTAACAGACCTCTGTGCAAGCAAGATTTTTAAGCTTAAACTGTAAGGATGACATCAAGCTGGATCGGATTTCTGTTATAACCAAACCTTTGAAGTTTGAGCTATAAAAAGAATTTTTAGACATAATGAAGAACTTGGCATATTGAGGGAGACTGTGGAACATTCTTGTCTATGATTTCCATCTGCTAGATAATACTGTATTTAACTACCAAAGGAATAGCAATTCCTATTATCCCTCGTGATAATCTTTTAAAGAGAATACTATTAAATAATCAAATAATCCTAATTTAAAAGGTGAAAATTCTCACAGGGGTTAAGTGACTTGCTTAAAGCTCATGGGAAATCCAAACTTGGGTTTTCTGATTTCAAGCTCATGCTTTTTCTCCTATATATCAGTGGCTTTCAAAATGTGTTCTTGGGAGTTCTGATGATACCCAAGAAACTTTCAAGACATCCATGAGGTCAACACTATTTTCATCATCATCATCATTATCATACTATCCAAAAGAAATAACCCATGTTCATTGAAGCACTATCATAATAGCCAAACATGGAAAAACCTAAGTGCCCACTAATGAATAGATGAAGAAAATGTGGCATGTGTGTGTGTATGTGTGTGTGTGTACATATATATAAAATGCAATATTATTCAGCCTCCCTTACATATATGTAATATTATTCAGCCATGTAGATATAGGAAGGAATGTATATATTATATTACGCAGTCCTGTTATTTGTGACAACATTGATGGACTTTGAGGCTGTTATGGTAAGTGAAATAAGTCAAAGAAAGACAGATACTATATGACCTCAATTACATATGGAATCAAAAAATATCAAACTCATAGAAACAGAGTAGAATGGTGGTTACCTGGGACAGAAATGCTGGAAATGAGGAAACACTGGACACAGGATACACTTTCAGTTATAAGATAAATAAATTCTGTGGATCTAAGATACAGCATGGTGACTACAGTTAATAGTACTGTATTTTATATTTGAAAGTTGCTATGAGAGTGGAGCTATAATATTTTCACCATAACAAAAACAACAGAATGGTAACTGTGTGAGATGAAGGATGTGGGAACTAACCTTATTTGTGGCAAACATGTCTCAGTGTGTAGGTGTATCAAATCATCTTAAACGTATACAATGTTATATGTCAATTATATCTTAATAAAGCTGGGAAGAAATAAGGCATTATCTTCCCTTTTCCCTTTCATCCTTTTAAAAGATACAGTGGAGTTTAATGGAGGGTATATGGTGTGTGATATAGCAGACTAAAACAGAAGTATCTATGAGAATCCAGCCATCTTTTGTTATGCCAGACATTAAAAAGAGGCCTTCAAAACTAAAACAAACAATGCCCTTATTCACACTATTTGATTTTTTGTGGGAAAATAAAATTATTTTTCATAAAAATGTTATTTATGTTAATATGGAAGGGTTTATTAGCTATTTTTGATGAATTAATAAGTTATTTTAAGTGTCCTCAGTTTTCATTTATAATACAACAAATACTTATAGGTATAACCCACAGAAACAAAGATTCTTTGGAGTCCTCAATCATGTTTTTTCAGATTTATTTATTTATTTGAAAGAGAGAGAACATGAGTGTGAGTATGGGCAGGAGGGTGGTGGAGGAGCCCAAAGGGAAGGAGAGGGATAAGAAGAATCCATGCTGAGCTCAGAGCCCACATGGGGCTCCATCCCAGGACCTAAGATCATGACCCCAGCTGAAACCAAGTGTCAGATGCTGGGGCACTGAGTGGCCTGTCCATTAAGTGGTTAAGCATCTGTCTTCCCCTCAGGTCATGATCTCAGGGTCCTGGGATGGAGCCCTACCTGGAGGCTCCTGCTCAGCGGGGAGCCTGCTTCTCCCTCTGCCCTTCTTCATGTCTCATGCTTGCTCTCTCTCACACTTTCTGTCTCTCCCTCAAATAAATAAAATATTTTTTTAAAAAAGAGAGAGAGAGAGAGAGAGGCAGAGAGAGTCAGATGCTCAACTGAGTCATCCAAGGGCTCCTAGAGTCCTCAATCATTTTTAAATGTGTAAAGGAGACTTGAGACCAAAACATTTGAGAACTGCTATCCTGCATTAAGCTGCCTTTAAAACAAACTCCAGGCTCAGGCGCCTGGGTGGCCCAGTCCTTAAACATTTGCCTTCAGCTCACTTCATGATCCCAGGGTCCTAGGATCCAGCCCTGCATCGCATTAAGTCCCACTGCTCGCACCTGCTTCTCTCCCTCCCACTCCCCCTGCTTGTGTTCCTTCTCGCTGTTGCCCTCTGGGTCAAAAAATAAATTAAAAATCTTAAGAAAAAAAGAAACCCGCCAGGCTAACTACAGATTTACCTAGTTTGTGTTATACTTTTAACCAATGGACGCCAGTGCTAACCCTAGTTTTTCTGCTTCCATCTCTGAGCCATTTTTCTCCCCAGTCTTGTCTTGGATTGATGAGCTCATGAATGACAGCAAAAGTCTTGAATTATAAAGCAGTGATTATAGACTCAAGTACCTTCTTCCTCTCAAATTCCTAAAGTACCTAGTCCACTGTGTGTTCAATTAATATTTAATTAATGGATGAATTACTGAAGCTGATTGCTCTCACACAGAGAGGACCTGCTTGATTTCCCTGATAAATAACATGTGTGCTTGCCCCTGAGCTCACAGGTGCACACCACACCCGGCAGAACTCAGCCCCAGCAAGGCCAGCTGGAGGCACAGCGATCCATAGTATTCCTGTCTCGTCCACCCACAGCATGAGACCCGGTTCCCCAACCCCGTCTCCTCCACAGCTCTTTCCTAGAGACAGTAACCCATGAGCATCACATTCTGACCTCCTACATCAGTTTGTATCCACATCATGTATTTTGCCTCTTGGTCTCAATCTATTCTGCACTACTGTCTTTGTAGATTAGGTGTGTATATTTTATTTTCCCAACAAGATCTGAGGCTTCGTGAAGGTTCTCAAAGGCCTTTTGTGGCACCCAAGAGTCAAGCATAGACTCGCTGTTTCTTCACCAAAGCCATATAGGTAAATTAGGGAAGGCCTCTGTTTATTATCTCTACCTTCAGAGGGAGGCTTTAAAGTTAAGCAACCTGAGGTCTCCCGGCCAGTGACAGGATGCACACCTACGTCTGGGGGTGACCCAGCCTGTGCTATTCTCACTGTATCATGCCCTCATTTCTCAGTACATACTTGTTTCATTTATCTGAAAAAAAGAGCTTTGAGAAAAATAACAGCTCTAAATCCAGGTGATGAGTCAGAACACACAGCAATAAACCCAGGTCTCCTGATTCCACCCAAGTGCTTTGTTTTACAGCATCTTTTCCCTTGTGATTTTAGCTGTTAAGGGAGTCAGCGCTTGTGCTGGTTGATCTTATATGTAGTTCTCACGAGAAAAGTACACAAATTAGCATCATAGTAATATCCACTTTCCTTCTTTCTGCCCTATGTGTCTAATTAGCAACCACATTACTGTGTTTTCCCAGCAAAAGAGAAAGGATCCATTATAAAATAATTCAGTAAATTCAAGCTGTGTCTGTAAAACTGATTATGATTCACATTTATTATAACTCCTTATCTTTGTTTTCCCCCCTCTCTTTCACTTACTCATCAATCCCCCAAGAATTTACTAAGCCACCAGGATGAGAGAACTGTATCAAATGCTGGAAAGGCTTGCAGTAAGTAAAAGATATCCCTGCCATTAATGAGATTATCATCTCATGGGTGAAACAACACTCCTAGAATAAAAATCTAGGGTATTAGATGTATAAAATTAGCACAGTTTAAATTATTTATGGAGGCAATGAAGGAACATAGAGTAAAAAGTCACTTATTACACACAGAACTTTAGGAAAGCTTCCAACAGAGGATGTCTTGGAAAAAAGATGCTGTGAGCTATCTCTTCAATGTAGGATATGGTTTGGCAATATAACCTCCATCAGTAGCCCCCAAAACCCAAATAATCATATAGCCAAAGCAAAAACAAGTGTGCTGGGGCGCCTGGGTGGCTCAGTGATTAAGCCTCTGTCTTCAGCTCAGGTCATGATCCCGGAGTCCCAGGATCGCCTGCTTGGCTGGAAGCCTGCTTCTCCCTCTCACTCCCCCTGCTTGTGTTCCCTCTCTGGCTGTTTCTCTCTGTCAAATAAATAAAATAAAATCTTAAAAAAAAAAACAAAAAACAAAAAAACCCAAATGTGCTTCCTATGCAAATGCAGCCACAAAATAAGGTTGCCTCAGTCCCCCATGCCCAGTCAGTTGCCACCCGTAGGGCCCACTACAGAGAAGTTCTGGAGTCCTCACTGGTTGGTAGAGCATTTCACGGAAGAGGACAGAATCGGAACTGGTCCAGGGCAAAATGGAGAAATGAGCCTGTACCTTCCAGTTACTATTTCCAGTGCACCTTCCCCCATGGGAAACCCAACATGCCACAGACACCACACCCCTCTCGGACCAGCATCCCTGAGCTATGCCCTGTGTCTTCTCCCCTATACCTGCTTTACTTTCCAAGGGCCATGCCCTAGGAGTCTCCCCTGCTGTGTGTCTCTGTATCACTACAACTTGAGCTTGGATTAACAGTTAACCCTTGGAAGTTATACAGGTACAAAGACATGGGAGGTCTCCCATCCTAACAGTGGGACAGGGCAGTGTACCAAGCACGCTACTGGGAATAGACAGGCTGATCTTGACAGCTCCTCAGATCATGCTATGTGTAATTCCATTCTAAATAGTTCAAGAGAAGGCATAAAGAAGAGAGAAAATACCACATGACTGTGTCAAAAATCAAGAACATTGAATGATCACATTAAGACCAGATCACAAAGACTGGGCACCTGGGTGGCTCAGCTGGTTGGGTTATGGCCTTTGGCTCATGTCATAATCCTGGAGTCCTGGGATCGAGTCCTGGGATCGAGTCCTGGGATCAAGTCCTGCATGAGGCTCCCCGCTCAGTAAGGAGTCTGCTTCTCCCTCTGCCCCTCCCCACTCTCACACTTGCTCTCCCTCTCTAATAAATAAAAATCTTAAAATAATAATAAAAAAAAAAGACCACAATGACCTTGGAGGATGGTAATGGCTGGAGTATTAGGGACACTACAGTTCTTGACTACATAATGTGTTAAGTGTGGTGCTTTGGGAAGATGTGTATAAGAGAGTTTAGGGTAAGAAGAACTGACAACCTATAGGCCTGAGTTATGTGGGGACCTGCTGCAAGCCATCTATCTTTCCACACACCATAACTGTTTCTGTGTACACGCTCTAGGCCAGAGTCTCTGAAATGAGATGTCACATGTGAGACTCATTCTCCAAGCATTCAGAATCACCACAAAATCTATCCCTTTTAAAACAAATGGAAGGATATGATCCTTTAAAGATGAGGTTCAGTAAAATGGGGCAGAGATTAATTTTTCTCTTTTTTAAAAGCTTTATGGGCACCTGGGTGGCCCAGTAGGTTAAGCCTCTGCCTTCGGCTCAGGTCATGATCTCAGGGTCCTGGGATCGAGGTCTACATCAGGCTCTCTGCTCGGCAGGGAGTCTGCTTCCTTCTTTCTCTCTCTGCCTACTTGTGATCTCTCTCTCTCTCTGCCAAATAAATTTTTAAAAAAGATTTATTTATTTGACAGGGGGAGGGGCAGAGAGAGGGGGAAAGAAAGAATCTCAAGTATACTCCCTGCTGAGTGGGGAGCCAAAAGTGGGGCTCAATCTCATGACCCTGAGATCATGACCTGAGCCAACACTTAACCAACTGAGCCACTCAGGCACCCTGGAATTTTTTTTTTAACAATAAATCTCTATTAGTTAGTATGTTCCTAAAAGAAACTTTTCCATTGTTGAAGAATAGTGTAATATCCACTTATGTAAAATGATTCAGTGGATGACAAGGTGAACTGAAGAATTTGAAGTTTCTCCATGACTTGTGATTCTAACAGCCAAATGAGGCTCTGATAATTTATCCATATGCCATCATATCAGATTCTATTTGGACTTCATAACATATTGACAGTGGGGAAAAAATGGTCCATGGAAGTCTATCTGCCTAAAGATGAAAGCCATGGCTGGGCTGCCAGGCGCTGCAGTGACAGAGGACAATCCACAACCCACAAGTCCCAATGCAGCCCTTTTACCTTTCAAGAATGGAAGACCATGATATGAAGGCACAACTTCTGGTCTACTAAACCAAAAGGAAAAGGAATGAGGGTCTTAAGAGCAAGACACCACCTTTTCCGGAGTCTACAGCGGGGCAGTTAGTGGGACCACCAACTTCAGCAGCTGTCATGACAACTGGTCATTCTTCAGGGAGACTCTGAGCATTTCTTCTGAATATCATGCATCGCCTAGCACAGAACACAAGCTTTAAGCCTTTTTGGAGATTTAGCCATAACAGTCAAAGTATTAAAACAAGGATACGGGCTTGATACAATAACCTCACTCAATACATTTTTATTTCCAGATAACTCATGTCCAAGTTGAGGGAGGGTAGAGGACAGGTTTCTTTTCCTCCCCATCATTTCTCTACTTGGCTTTGCTGTGGGAAGTCAGCCTCAGCCTATTGGAAAGTAATAGATTTAACCAAGGCAAAGGGAGCAGCTATAAAACTACTCCATTTAGTTTCATTTCAAAATAAAGATATTATTTATTTATTTATTGGAGGGGGGAGGGCAGAGGAGATGGAGAGAGAGAACCTTAAGCAGGCTCCACACCCAGTGCAGAGCCAGATGCAGGGCTAGATCTCACGACCAACTTGGGTTGAAATCAAGAGTCGGATGTTTAACTGACTGAGCCACCTAGGCGCCCCTCAAAGTGAAGACATTTTTCCTAAGCTTTTAGCCCTATACATCCCAGGCTCTCAGCACTAGTTGTGTATCAGTATCACCCAAGTATTCTTTTATTTGAATAACAATGTTCATGTGGGAACTGAGCAGCAGCATGTTTTTAAAAAGTACTAATATCAGAACCTCTGGGAATGGAGCCCATGCAATGTAATTTTTAAAGGCTCCCTAGGTGATTCTAATATGCAGCCAAAGTTAAGAATAACTGCCACATAAAAAACTAGGTGTTGATCATAAGGATTTTCATTTTGGAATTCCTGTCTGGACTCAAAGAATAATGTCTCATCAGAGGAAATTTTGACTTTGAGATTAAAGAATGAAAAAAGAAAGTATGAAGATATAGAGAATTTGTGTGTGTGTGTGTGTGTGTGTGTGTGTGTGTGTGTGTTCTGTACATAGGGCATTGATATAACAGTGTTTATTAACTATCTTGGGGACTGGAACATTTTTGCTAATCTCATATAGCTGTGTCTCAAAGAACATGTACATATATGAAAATTTTGCAGATTTCACGAACATCACAGACTTCCTGAAACCAATGTTAAGGACCTCTGCTGTAGTCAAACTTTTATAACTACTTTTGTAAATAAGCAGGTAAAAAAAAAAAAATCATCCATAAGTAATGAGAGACCTAAGTAGGAGCCTTGATTTCGCCCTTCAGTGGCTGTATGAATCTAAATAAATTAGCTAAGGTTGCTCCCCCCAGATTTTCCACAAAGTGGAATTTTTATCTACCCATAGGACAGTGTGGATAATGTTTTTACAATTTTGTAAAAAAAAAGGTCAAGCGTCAATGACTGTATGTGAAACTACTTCGAGAGGCTGTCTCAGAAGCATGTTTGGTCCCAAGATATTAAAGTGTAAAAATCTAGGATGGAAAGTAAAGTATATCTTTCACAATCAGTGCTTCTGAGTGGAAGCCATTCACCACACTGTGGTTAGATGGGAAGCAGAGGAACAAACTCGATGTGCAGAATAAGCAGAGCTATCCTATAAGGAAGACACCAGCCCTAGCCTTCACGTTCCTGGGTGTCAATGTTTCCCATTCATGTCATTGTCTGAGTTTTAATGAAAATGTGCATTGAGGGTCCAATGCTGACAGTGAATCCTCACTGCTATTTACCACTCCTCAGAAAAATGTATTAAACAAAATGCACAGTCACGTAGTTTAAGCTACTGTCTGTTTGTTCATAAAGGAAAATGCTTTATATGCAGAAATTTCAAGTGAGAGGAGATGTCAGGTCTCCAAAAGCAGCTATTATCAAACAAAGCAGCCAGAAAATTAATGCACTGCAGATGGCTGTGACCGCAACCTTGGCTCTGAGCCAGTGTCTTCATCTCTCTTGGTAGGAGATTGTTTTTGAACTGTTTCTTGTACCCACAAAGCCTCCCTAAGTGTTCTAGTTCTATGACATAAAATTCTTTCCCTCTTTTACAGAGTATCGCTCTCTCTATTCTTTCCATCAGCCCTTGCTGCCCCATTACTAGCAGTGAGGCACCGAGAAAGAATGGTATATGTCCGTAGTCAGGACATTTTTGTTATATTAAAGAGGAATGGGCCATTTAAAGAACAAACCAGTTTGATTCTTCTCCTCCAAATCAAGGACCCCCTTCCAGGCAGCCTGTCTGTGCCCTCTTGCCATATCCATTTTCAAGTGACTCTTTAGGGACACCTGGGTGGCTCAGTCAGTCAAGCGTCCATGTTCAGCTCAGATCATGATCTCAGGGTCCTGTGATTGAGTCCCATGTCCGGCTCCTTGCTCAGCGGGCAGCCTACTTCTCCCTCTGCCTGCCGCTCCCCCTTCTTGTGTGCTCGCGTGCTCTCTCTCTCTCTCTCTCTCTCTCCCAGATAAAAAAATTAGATCTTTTAAAAAAAATAAAATAAAGTGATAAAGTGACTCTTTATTCCTGGCAGCTAAAAGAGGGAATCTCTACCTCAGTAAGATGGCTCCATCATCCCTTTCCATCCCTGACCAGAGAAGTTGAGCCATTCTGGAGAGGGTGTGTGTGTGTGTGTGTGTGTGTGTGTGTGTGTGTGTGTGTGTGTGTGTTCTCCCAAACAAGGACACTCATCTGATTTCCAAATGATTGAAGAATTTGGTGTCTTAAGTAATAGCTTATTCAGGTTGAGAAGTGCTACTTACATAAATTACCAGGATGCAAACAAATAGGGCAAAAGACTCTCAAGGTAGCGACTTTCTTTGCACTAAGAAAATGCACATCCAAGCGTTTGATAACAAAATAATACATCTTTTTTCACACAGTTGATTTTTATTTATGTGTTATCATAACTAATAGTAATGGCTGTAATTCATCACATTAGAAAAGCGATCAACAGTTCTAGCTGTATAAAGTCAAAATGGATTGAGGACCTTTGTCACCCTGGCAGAAGCTAATAATTTACATCATTATTAAGAGCTAGTCAATAGCAAAAACTTTTCGACTTCTTTTGGTTTAAGACAAAATAGAATGAAATCAAGTTAATATATTCAATTTGAATAATTCTGTGGAGAAGACTACTCCCATGTTTATCTACCATTGGCAGAACATCCGCTCTGGACTAAGGCTGTCCTAGGTGCTCTGCATATTTGATTCACTTCATCCTCCCCACGTCCATAGAGGCATGTTGGTGCCAACCTCATATGATAGATGAGGAACTGTGGGGATGAAGTAACCATCCCAGGAGCACAGAGCCACGACCAAGACTCAAACCCAGGTCCGGATCCCTTCAAAGTTTCCATTCCAATCAACTACTCTGAGTAAATACACTTTCGAACAAAGACCTTCTAGATGATTACAGGAAACACCTTTCACAGATACATGTTCAAACACTTGGAGAACAAAACATTCATCTTAGAAACCATTTCTTAACTTTTATGATCAAAAATTTTCTGAAAGTTAAAACTGGTGTGGATCCAAAGTTTGAGAGGACATTCCTTTTGGAGCCTTAGCTCTTCTATCCCTTCCTGGCCCACAGAATGTTATCAGCAGGCTAGAACAAAGAGGAATACAGGAAATAAAGAGGGATTAACCACATTAAGTGTCCTAAGACCAGCTCTGGTGTCATTTATCTCCACCTTCCAAGAGTACTGGGATGGCTTAGCATGGGCAAGTGACAAATACTGTCAATTAAGTCCGTGAGGATAATGGCAAATGTCACTGAGAAAGATTTGAGTTAAACATTGTATTAACTCAAGATCATGTCCCCCTCCTTGCAAGGACAGCCAGTGTGAGGTGATACGAGGTCAGGAGAGTCAGGTCCATGGTTGGATGGAGCCGAACTCTGTCATGAACATGCACAAATTAGATTGCAGAGCCTCAAAAGATGTTCTTCCAGATGGATAACAAGACTCATGTAAGCTGTAGTTCCCTACTCTGTACTGAACCTATGTTTTTGGCCAGATTGTGACCACTCCTTAGACTCTGAAGGGTGGGCAGAAGCCATGTGCAGGACACTTCATTATACAGCTTTGAGGGAGGGATTCGAAAGAAACTTCATTCTTTCTCCCAGGGTGCCCCTGTGGCATCGTTCCTTTCACAAAAGAAGCAATCTTAAACAAAGTTATACAAAGTAATTATTTGATTCATGTTTCCTCTCCTTCCTCATTTCCCTGATGTTTCCTTTAGGGCACCACATGATTGCCAAAAGAGGAAGACACCCCTTTTCCCCCAAAACTATACAATGCTAGGAGTGGCCAAGTAAAGCTCCCTTAAATATGGTCCTTCATCATGGGGGATAAATTAGCAGGATTAGAGGCCAAGTGTTCCTTCTACTGACTTTGTCCTCTCCTCTGCCTAAGTCCTGTCCTTAAAGGATTCTCCAAATTTCAGCGATGGGACAATTAACCATGGGCTCACATTTTCATGTCTTCTCTCATCTTGTACCTAACTCTTACATTTGTCAATAAAAGTTTAAGCTGCTTATTTTTTTTAAAGACTTTTATTTATTTATTCAACAGAGTGAGAGCAGGAGAGTACAGGCAGGGGAAGCAGTAGAAGGAGGGGGAGAAGTAGGATCCCAGCCCAGCAGGGAGTCCAATGTGGGGTTCAATCCCAGGACACTGAGATCGTGACCCGTGTCAAAGGCAGTCACTTAACCAACTGAGCCACCCAGGCGCCCCTGTAGCTGCTTATTATTTGTATTCCAACCTTATGAACATTCTACTACTAAAAATATATAATGATTTTTATAGAACAATTGGAAATATGAACAGTGATTCTATAATAATACCAAGGAAATATTAAATTTCTATTTAGGCGTAGGAATGATATTATGATATTAGGTTTTTAAAGAGTGTGTAGCTTTTATATCTACATAAGAAAATATGTACATATTGGATGATATGATGTCTGGGATTTGCTTCAAAATAACATGGGAGAGGCTGTAGCAGGTAGGGATATGGGTGAAACCAGACTGTCCTTGAGTTCATTATTGTTGTACCTGAGTGATGGGTTCATTGTGCTAGGTTTGTTTTGGTTTTTCAGTATTTTGTTTTTGTTTTTGTTTTTTCTGCATATGTTAGAACTTTTTGATAGCAAAAAGCTTCTTTTAAAAAAAAAAAATCAAAGGACACCTGGGTGGCTCAGTCAGTTAAATGGCTGCCTTCGAGTCACGTTGTGAAACTAGAGTCCTGAGATTGAACTCCACATTGGCCTCTTTGCTCAGGAGGGAACCTGCTTCTCCCACTGCCTGCTGCTCCCCTTTTTGTTCTTGCTTTCTCACCCCATGTAAAATAAAGAAAAAAAAACCTTTAATAAATAAATAAAAATCAAAATTAAAGTTAAAAAATAGAATTGGTGAGTTACTTGAGATTCACAATAGAAAATCATATTTTTTAAAAATGCTCTAAAATATATGCAATTTTCTCTTAACTATAGAGGGTTATGGAAGGAGGTGGGTGGGGGATGGGCTAGATGCCTAATGGGTATTAAGGAGGGCACTTATTATGATAAGTACTTGGTGTTGCATGTAAGTGATAGAATCACTAAATTCTACTCCTGAAACCAATATTACACCATATGTGAAGTAACTAGAATTTAAATTATAATTTGAAGAAAAATTAATTAATTAAATATATGCAATTTTCATGATTGACTGTTAAATGGAATTGAAGATCTAAATCTGCACATAAAATACTGCATATACATATATATTTACATATGCATATAAACAGAAGAAGAAACTACCCAAAATGTAAATGAGAATTTTCTCCTGGCTGGCAAGACTATATGTCAGTATTCTTTATTCATTACTTTTCTCTATTTTTCAAATTTTCTGAAAAGAAAATATGTTTATAATTTTATGAGGGTATTTTTATAAATTATATTCATGATATATAATGTTAGGAGGAAAATAGTTATAAACTGTATGTGAAACTCAATTATAAAGTGTGTATGAATGCTGTGTACGTGTATTTATCTAAAATAAACAGCATCATATTGTTAGTGGTAATTTATCTAGATGGTACATCATTGGTCATTTTTAGTTTTGGGTGACTGTATTTTCTTCAATTAGTAAGTGTAATGTTGTAATCAGAAAAAATACAGCATGAAAAATTAAAGCTAGACTTGTACTTTTTTAAAAAACTTAATTTATTTTAGAGACAGTGTGCATGAGCAGAGGGGAGGAGCAATGGGTGAGAGAGAGAGGGGGAAAGGAACAGACTCTCTGCTGATGGTGGAGCCCAACATGGGGCGCGACATGGGGCCCCTCAATCTCACAACCCTGAGATCATGACATGAGCCAAAACCAAGAGTTGGATGCTTAACTGACTGGGTTCCATCCAGGAACCCCCTGTACTTCTTCAGAAGTAAAGGACTATCCCTATAGGGCAATATAACATATCACTATAAGAAACCATGAAACTGTATGTTATGTATCATTGACATATATTTTATATATAATTTGTATATATATTACAACTATTATAATATGTCACTACTAACTATATATTAAATTTATATAATAACCATCTGATACCTGTAAGTTCAAGAAAATTTTAAATTCTCATGCAAGTATATATGGAGCTTTTAAACAATGTTGATACAGAACCCATTGCCATGCCACCATTAGCAATGCTCCTCACGTAGACAATCCCTTAACAGTCATGTGTCATTTTCTGTCCAACTCAGGTATATCCATGCCAATACCAGTCTTCGGGCTACAGGATGATTCCAAGGTCTTTAAGGAAGGGAGTTGCTTACTGGCAGACGATAACTTCGTCCTGATTGGCTCTTTCGTGTCATTCTTCATTCCCTTAACCATCATGGTGATCACCTACTTTCTCACTATCAAATCACTCCAGAAAGAAGCTACTTTGTGTGTGAGTGATCCTAGCACACGCACCAAACTATCGTCTTTCAGCTTCCTCCCTCAGAGTTCCCTGTCTTCAGAAAAGCTCTTCCAACGATCAATCCACAGGGAGCCAGGGTCCTATGGCAGAAGGACTATGCAGTCAATCAGCAACGAGCAAAAAGCTTGCAAGGTGCTGGGCATCGTCTTCTTTCTATTTGTGGTGATGTGGTGCCCATTCTTCATCACGAACATAATGGCGGTCATCTGCAAGGAGTCCTGCAATGAGGATATCATCGGAGCCCTGCTCAATGTGTTTGTTTGGATCGGTTACCTCTCCTCGGCGGTCAATCCGCTAGTGTACACACTGTTCAACAAGACCTACAGGTCAGCCTTTTCCCGGTATATTCAGTGTCAGTACAAGGAAAATAAAAAACCATTGCAGTTAATTTTAGTGAACACTATACCAGCCTTGGCCTACAAATCTAGTCAACTCCAAATGGGACAAAAAAAGAATTCCAAGAAAGAAGCCAAGAGCACAGATAATGACTACAGTATGGTTGCTCTAGGAAAACATTCAGAAGATGCTCCTACAGACAATATTGACACAGTGAATGAAAAGGTTAGCTGTGTGTGATAGACTGGTTGTCATAGCAACCACAGAGAGCACGCTGGGCAAATTTTCACCTCTTCTAGGGGGAAATAAAAGAAAATAGGGAGACTGGAAAAAAATTAGGCCAGTCTAGGGGAACCAACAATAATACTTACATGCCTCATTTTATTCTGTCAATGAAAAAAAAAAAAAAAACAGGGTTAAATGACACAAAATGTACACTTCAAAAATGTTCTAACAGCATTTCAGCTGTGAGCTTTATGATACTCATTTTTAACACTGTAAATGATATGTCTTTAAAATAATTAGCTTTTGTTGTATAATTATACTGAGGCCACAAATAAGTCTAAATTACCTTCTATTTCAAGTGAAAACCTTACTACTCTGTTGTTAATTGATGGCATGAGTTGGTTACCTATTGCTGTAAATAACAATAGCTCTAACTAGTGAAAATTGGTTGAATATAATATAATGACTCTTAAAGAAAAATCCTCTTTAAAACTTACTATGCTACATATTTTGAACAACAACAAAAAAGACACTAAGGACAGTGTTACGAAATCTGTATTGCTAAGATAATTAAATGAAATACTTGACAACTTTTTCATTCCTGCTTTTCCATAGATGTCATTTGGAAATATTCACAAAGTTGCTGCCATTTGCATTTCAAGCTAATTCTTCTCAGAAGTGAAAAGGTCTAAATTGTTATTTAATAACTAACTACTGCTGCTTTCTCTTCTGCTATCTGTGCTTTATTCTGAATATCCAGTGTGGTCTTGTGTAGTGTTTGTTCTACTAGGTAAACTATCAAAAGGATAATTTAACGTTACCAAATACATTTCTAGAACTTGCTTCTCCTAAACAGCACCACAGCAGTGTTTGGGAACTCGCTCTTTGACGACTTCACCGCGCATGCGCTCTTCTGAGTAGTAAGCAGTATTGATGTAACTGTGTCAAGATTGAGGAATAAACTCAGGTTTTTGGCTACTGAGAGCAGTAGAGCATTAGGAGGTCTCTGTAAAACACAGGTGGCTTTCTTATTGGCACCCATCAGGTACATTGATGCTTTCAGACCAATCTATATTATTTACAGTTGTAACTGTTCAGCTTTGGTCTCACAATCATCTACTGGGTGTATACTATCTGTGAAGAAATGTCCTAGGTACTAAGGATATAAAAGAAATTAAAACCAGATCCCTGCCTTTAAAGAAAATGACCTAATGGGAATGGTCCTTGTCAAAAATATTGACTAACAGACATTTTGAGAATTGGTTCAAACTGTTTTCTTCTTACCTACTTCAGAAAAAGATTTGTTTCAACTCTGAGGGTAATATTCTCAAAAAGTTTCTGGACTCATTATCTATGAATATCCAACAAATGAGAGGGGGAAATACCACAGGAGGTCAAAATTTGCGATTAGTTTACAAATACACCACAACCTGAGCCCAACATATGACTACCAAGGTTTCAAGGAAAATTTTTATTTCACTTCCCTAAAAATCTAATTTATTTATTATTCACTGACACTGGACTCCCTTAAAAAGAGCAGTAAGATAGTGTTTTTAGAAAAGTTTGCTAAAGACAGAAAGAGTTTAAGAGTAGTTAATTCATCTTGATATTACTCTAGATTAAATTACACATCCTTACTAAAATAGATGTTAGATGATATGTGATTACAATACTGAAGCACGTCTATTAAATGAAAAATAGTTTTTTGCTCTAAGCCATTTGAGAAATATTATAGATTTAAAAACTAAAGAATGTGGGAAATGCCACTGTGTAATTTGGAATGCTTTAAGGCTATCCCATTTTATTATTATAGATACACTGAAAGGTATGTATTTCAAAGCTAGAATTTACAGTGAACCACTTATATCAAGGCTGCATTTGACCTGAACCACTTTAATGATAATACCACACTAACTGATAAAAATACAAATGTTGAAAAAAATCTTTGCTTGAATGTATTTTGCCCATTTATAACTCTGCACATGTCATTGAATATTAGAGAAAAGATTTGAGATTCTACCCCCATATACTCAATCTTGATCAGAATGAACATAAATACTGCCTGACAGATGTCTTCTGATGTGTATTTCTTTCTTTCTATTAGTATCTATTCTAGTGTATATAGACAAACATGTATCTGTGTATATGTACAGACATGTTCTCATGCACTTTATTCGATATTTATATATTTATATGGAGAAAAAGCAAGAGTCATTAATGAAAACACTCAGTATATACACGTTTGCATGTTTGTATCCTGTCAATTAAAATGTGAATTCATGTTCTAATGTTTCTATGACCTTCTATTGCTGTCAAAGCAAATTAAAATGTAAAAGAAGTATCAGCTCTCTCAATAAACTGGAAGTTCGCCTAATTTGGTGGGAAGACTTTAACACAATTCTATAAGGGTGTAGAAGACAATGGTCCTTTATATAGCTGAGTGATCGTAATTGAAATGGTGGACCCTTTTGGACCCTTTTTCAGTCTTCGGACTTTCTGACTACTAAGGCTTTCAAAACACCCCCGCCCCGCCCCAATGAGACACAGTGCTTGAATGATAAATGGATCTGTGATTAAAGGACTCACTCCTAACCAATACTTTAAGTTGAACAGTAGATTCTTCTATAAAAGGAATTAAATGCCATGTAGTTAGGGGAAACACTCAGTTGAGACATACTTAATCTACTTGGCCACAGCGCCATCTCATGGTCATTTTTAAAAATGCTACTGTAGTCAAATTGAATAAAGTTACTGTACTGCTTTGGCAAAGGGTGCTTCCCCCCTTTGTGCATCAATGAAACATATTTATAAAGTGTTAAATTATTCTGTGCCATATATAATAAACACAGTGAAGATTATTTTGTGTAATTATTTTAATCAAGGTGATTCTCAAAGATTTCAAGAAAGAATGAATAATTATAAATAAAGTATACTCAAAAATCAATGTAATTTTGTGAGTCCCTAGTTTTGTCTACTAGCGGGAGTTACCCAGACCTTTCAGCCATCAAACTAGGAGCTCTATGTCTCATCCAGATACTTTGAGAGTACAAGGCCTGTGCTTCTGAAGTTCAGTGACTGAACCAGGATCTACCTGGTTGAGTAAGATTTAAGATTGCGTGACCCAGTTTGCAGTTATCTGCAGCACAGAGATACTCCACGTTCGGTCACTCTATCTGGTTCGACACAGCCTAGAAACACAGAGAGGCACTGCTGTATCCCCAACGCATGCACACAGCTACTGATGGGTGCGTGTGCACAGGTGTGCCCCAAGACACGCACAGGCGCATTCACACGCGCTACATGCATTTTCACAGAAGATAATTTCAGGAATTGAAGTAAACCAAGAAAACATGGTATCCCTGAATAAACTGGAAATTGCCCTGATTCGTCATTTCACCTCTGAATCTAGGAAAAGTTTATGAAATAAGGACAGTAGGTATCTTTTCCAGGTGTTTATATAACTCCATGTATTGAACACCTACCATGTGCCAGGAATTAAGCTGGCTGCTTTGCTTGACTGACCTAATAGCATCTTCACAGCAATCCTATAAGGTAGGTATTCCTTTTTCTCATTTTTCATAGAATAGTTAGTAACATGTCCAAGGTCACGCAGCTGGCAAAATAATTAATTAATTAATTAATTAATTAATTAAAGGCAGCAAGTTCAAGCCTGGGTCATCTGACTCCAACACATTCTTGTCCCCACCCAATGTGGCATGGGAGAAAAAACACCGAATTCAAAACCATAAGATGCAAGTTCCCATCTCAGCTTTCCTACACACTGGTTTTATAACCTCAGACAAACTACTTAAGAACCCTGGGCCTCAACTTTACTGTCTCTAAAAATGGACCTCTAGTAGCTATCCTAGCTAACGGACAGTGTCACTTAAATGAAGTCATGGCTACGGCCATGCTTGACAACCTGTAAAGCACTATGAAAATATAGTAACTGTGCTGTTATTGAAAGGAAAAAACTCAAAGTCAGTATATATTATTAGCCATCAGAGCAAATTTCAGACAAAACTGTGGGATAGGCAGTATTATTATTCTACTATTATTCTACTATCCTTTCTGGGAACATTCTCATTTTCAAAAACATTTTACTTCTGCTTTGTCCACACCATGGTACAGAGTCCCTTCCGCTGGTATTTCTTCCTGCCTACCTCAAAACTTACCCATTCTATGACCCAGGTCTGCCAGGTCTCTCCTCTCTGCAGGAGCACCAATAAGTAACTCAAGCTCACAAACTACTGTCTGTCACTGAGGTCCCTTTAGCTGTTCGCCATGATCATAACCTGTAAATTAAAAACTTTAGCACCACAGAAGACAAGTGAGAAAGAAATTTAGGGACAAGAAATTTCTCCTGGCATTACGCAAATGACCCACAGGAAAACAAGTACTTTCACAAACTTCATGATGTGTATAAAGTTTTACAACTTAACAGTAAATTTTAATCCACAATCATAATGATGATTTTGAAAAAAACTTATGTGATTTTTAAGATTTCATTCTAAACTCAGAACACTAATAATTTTACTAAGCTTATCTCATGTTTTATATTCAATGGTCATGTGCCCCTGTAAATATGCAATAAGACAAATCTCTGTTAATTTTTATTATTTCTGCTGGCGGTTTGTTTGAAAAAAAAAAAAAAAAAAAAGAATGGTCTCCTTATTGTCCCTTAAGGATATACACTCTGGTCTTCTTCCTTTTTCATATTGAAGGACAGTATGTCCACCTGAGCCAACACATTATGGGAAGTTTTCACACCCAACTGGAGCCTCACGCATGGGAGACTGAGGCAGGACACCTAGGTCCAGTCTGCTGCTACCATCTGACCCTGGACAAGTCAAAGCCTTTTTTTTTTTTCAAGTCTATAACAAGGGACTATAGTCGGTGATCTTTTCAAAAGGTCTCTTCTGGGTCTATACTTATCTCAATGCTAGGGAGTCCAGTCAAGGCTCTGATGAACCGAGACATAGCTTCATGAACAAAGACTATTTTGGAACAATTCTCATATTCTCTTAAATTCTTCAGATGCATTGCAACTAAATGACAGCTATTACTTTTTATATGAGAATCTCTTAGGAAAAAATCGAATTGTTAAGGATCCAAGGAGTTGCTAATGTATGCGACCAAGAGTCAGATATCAACACAAATGATTCCTATTGTGGCCTTTTTCTCACCATCAGCCTCATCTCTGCACATTTTCTAGCTGGTACAAGATATCAGGTTGCTCTTTTTAACAGGCCCCAGATCCCCTAAAGAACAAGTGCTCTCACTATTCAAATTTGACTTCCTTGAAGGGTTAAAATTTGAAAGTTCAAAACCTGAGATATCCTGGTACAGCAGGGATTTCTTTTTTGAAAGCTAGGTTTTTGTTGAAAGTGAGCCAAGGTCATTTAAGTTTTTATTTATAATTAAGATTATAACATCTTTAAGGGTGTTTATTCTGGCTTCTAGAGAAGAGCACAATTTGTACTTCCTGTCCTTCATTTATTTCAGATATTGGAAGGTAATAATATGCCATTATTCAGATGCTCTTGTCTTAGTTGGGGTGACCCCAAGTACAGAGCCAAGACAAGAACTTGAGTGCAGATCATTTGTGTGGCATGTGATCTCAAGAAGCGGAGTTTGGGAAGCGGTCAATGCTAATTAGGGGGATGGTGTCAAGGACACTACAGCCAGTTAGGGGTCCATTCCACTAGCAGCAGCGACTGATGACTTGAACTCTTCACTACAGCTGGAACTTAATTCAAAGATGGGCCAAAAGCACCTGGTTGAGAACTTCCATGAATGTTTTACCCAACTGGTGATTAACTATGGTCTCAAAAATCAGTATGTGGGGTGCCTGGGTGGCTCATTCAGTTAAGCTGCTGCCTTTGGCTCAGGTCACGATCCCAGCATCCAGGGATCGAGTCCTGCAATCAGGCTCCCTGCTCAGTATGTTTGGTGGGGAATTATTCTGTCCTCTTTACGAAATTCAAGTTTATTTTGCTGAACCAACTGGATTTGTCACAGACTGACCTACTTAATATGTGGAATAACTTAACACACTCAACCACTAATGCTTCTTAAGACACTCGATCTGAAAGATGCCCCCAAGGCAATGTGTCCACTCTCCTGCTGTCTCCCCAGCTGTAGATCCTAGTGAAAGCAGATTCATGTGGGTCACTGGCAAAAGTGTTTAAAATATAGAATTTGGAAGTTAGTTTTAAAGGGGGGAAAATTAAAATTAGATGTAATGTTGAATATCACTATCTCTAGGCTCCACCGTCACTGCTCTACATTCTACAACACAGGTTCACATGGGGTATATGAAGAAGAACATCCAAAAGATGGGAACTGAGTCAAAAGAGATAAGTAGACCCAGAAGAATTTTTTTAAAAGAGGAAAAAAAATTTAAAAAGAAATAAAACAAATTAAAAACTAATTTGCTCAGCATGTACACATTTAATAACTTGTCTCTCTGATACACTGAAAATGAGAAAAATCTCTAAGTATTTAATTTCTAAAAATGAGATGGTGGCTCTTTTTCAGAATTAGCAGGGAATAGGAAATGTGAGTTATTCATGAGTGATTATGAGTATGACAAATTTAATTCAACTAAACATATTCAAGACTGAAGAGCAAGAAGAGTGATTTGCATGAAAATGTCATGCTATTTTGAGCCTTCAGTTCACTTGTCTTTGATAAATTCATCCCTGTACTTATCAACGGTAGAACGCAGAAGCTCTGACTCACATTTAATCCTCCATCTGTCCCCCAGGTAGACCTGAACAACTAGCACCACTCAAAAAGAATAAATCTTGTCAACCTTAGGATTATAATGATAATCATGATGTAAGTACCATGTTATCTCAATTTATGGTAAGCACAATAAATAAAACATTGAAACTATAGGTACATTTAGGTAATATTCTACTTTAAGAAATTTGCTTAATGAATTTGAATTTGAAATACAAATTTGAGGGGTGCCTGGGTGGCTCAGGTGGTTAGAGGATCTGACTCTTGGTTTCGGCTCAGGTCATGATCTTAGGGTCATGAGACCGAGCCCGACGTTGACTCTGCAGGGAGTCTGCTGGATGTTCTCTCCCTTTCCCTCTCCCTCTACTCCTCCCTCTACTCATGCTCTCTCTTTCTCTAAAAATAAACAAATAAATCTTTAAAAAAATACAAGTTTGAATTTGCCAATGAATTTGAAAGACAAATTATTTCACCCTTGGAGAAGAATATTTTTTATTTGAAGTCAGTAATAACTTTGGTTGCTATTTGTCCTACTTGCTTCTAAGAACTCAGGGAAAATACAGCTAGCTACCTGTAGGTAGATGATAATATGCATATAAACATAAATTACAATGTTTTGATATTTTTTTGAAATAGTGAAATTAAACCCAGAACCATCCAATCTACCTTCTTTACAGTAGGAAGGAAAGCAGAAGGAGGAATGTAAAAGGAAGACACTAATGCTACTATTTATTAAGCAACTACTTTGTGCTAAGGGCTTTCATATATGTAAACTCAGTAATATGTCTCCCTGTATCTTATTGTAACTAGTGAGCAAACTGTGTTTCCAAGGGAAATTTTCCCAATTTGCCTAAGCTAAGGAATAGAACCAGAATTCAAGTTTGGATCGGTATGACTGTTAAGCTTTTTACTGTTTCCCAATTCCACTATGCCAAAGATCAGAAAACATTGTCTCCAACGGGTCAAATAGTGTATATTTTAGGTTTTGTGGGCCATCCACTCTGTCACAACCATTCAGCTCTGCTGCTGTAGTGTGAAAGCAAACACAGACAATAAGCAAATGAGAAGATGCGACTGTCGCCAGTTAAAACTGTATTTACAAAAAGAGACGGCAGACCAGGTTTGGCCCTTGGTTATAGCTGTTTCCAGTCCACACCATCCAGCATCAGTAATAATTACAACAAACACAACAACTAATATATTCTATCGTCCCAACTGTTCATTTGAACCCTTACTGAAGGCTAAGTATTGTGTTCTGTCCTTTAATATATCATTTCATTTAATTTTTACAGTATCAGCACTACGTTCTGTATAGAAGAAAGCTAAAGATTAAGGGACTTGCCCAAGCTCACACGTGGTAAATGGTGAAGCTGGATTTTGAATCAACAACTATATTCTCAGGCACTTCTCTGTTTCTTCCCTACCCCAAAAATGTAAGAGCACATCTCCATCATGCCCACATTATGTCCAAGACAGCCCAGTCTAAGTTAATCAAAGAAAGAGGTGCCATAGAACTTTATTTAAGGGACAGTTCCTCCTAAATTCCCTAATCTATGGTGCACCGTAGATTAGACACTGCTAAATAAACATAATTTTAACCTGTAAGTATAGTTCATCATCAATATGATTAATTCTTACATAAGGGATCTTTCCTGATCTCATAAGATACAGTTACCATACACTGATTGCTGTCTCTTCTCTTGGCTCACCTTCATGCCCAGAAAGTGTATCTAACATTAATTTCCTCCTAATGAAAGCTAAAATTAATAAGCCCTACATCCTTTATACCAGTCGAATGATGCTCAAAAATAAATTTCTGATACTTCCTTTCTACTTCTGGCACTAAGGAATAAAAGAATGAATTTGAACAGAGGAAAAAATACTATTCAAATTGAGTGTTAGACATGCCAGTTCATTGAAAAACCTCCTCAAGGGCCTTCATAGAACATGGAGTTTATTGTCAGGAGACACATAGGAATGAGCAAGCAGTAATCACAAATGTCAAAGATACCTCACAGAAGCCCAAAAAGAAAAGCCCAGTTTCATACCAATTCTAGGACCTGAGCATACACAGGTACTAGATCTTCCCCTCAATCATCCATGGGATCCAGCTACCGCCCCTCAGCCTGTTTCTCTCTGGGCCTCTGTCATTCTTCCTGTGCCTCCCACTTGGCTTCCTTCTAGCTTCCTTTTACTTGTTACACCCTCACTCATGGTTCATCATGACCTCTCTCTACTTCATGGATTTCCATCTTCTATACCTGCCACTAGTTACTGGATCTTTGCTATACTCTACTGTACTCTACTGTTTAGATTTCTAAAAGATGATGATCAAGTTAGTCCAGATTATCCAGATTTAGGCAGAGATTTGGTTCTGAGCCCCTCTTTTAGTCCACCACCACAGTATGTCCAGATGCCCTTCCTTATCCAATTAGCTGTGTGGTTTGTGCAGAATGCCCACTCCAACTCCCACTGGATCCCTGGACAGAAGAAGAATTTTCATACAAGGGGTTAAGAAATGTCCAGCAATGTGTCTAATCAGCACCTTATAAGAGAAGATAAAGAATGCATGGCTTTACTATTCTGGTAAGGAAAGCCATCTCTTTCAAATAGCACTCCCATTTCTCAGCTTACATTTTTTCCCCTTGTAATACAACTATTTCCAATTTCCTACCTGTTACCTAGTCTATAAAACACAATAGTCACATTTTAAAGAACCAAAAAGCAAGCCAGCCAATTTTCTTCTATGGAACAATCTTAAAACAGTCATTGCTAGATAATACAGAAGCTTAAATATGAAATCCAGGAAATACAATAGACCGGAGTTGAACCAGACTCAATGATGCTTTTCCAATACCTGCCCTACAAGCAACACCATGTACTATGATTAGAATTGCCATGCTACAATCTAAAGAAAATTAGACTAGTCAAAAGGAAAAATCCGCCAAGCCTCAGTAGAGGAGAAAATTTTATTTAGTAGCTGAGTTGGAAATATTTATGTTATTGGGCTACTGGAGTCCTCCAACCATCTGACCCCTGATGTTATGAAGACATACCTAGGAGAAGAAAGGCACAGAACAACAGGAGTAGCCTGCAGCCCTCAGTAGGATGCCCAGTTTATACCCAAGATCAGAGAAAAGCATGGATTTAATTATCTATAAACCAGAACTCTGAGAAGAAATGAGAGAATTAACTACAGGATATTAATAAAAATAAGCTAATAAAATATCTTCCCCTGCAATGCAGAAAGAATTATTTGAGTTATTCCATATTCCTTAGATTCCCAATAATAAGAAGTTACATTACAGAGCTTGGAGGCTTCATTTTATTTTAACAGTTCCTGGTTAGGCCATTATGGGAAGTTGTATTTTAAATATAATGGTAAAAGATTCAGCAAAGTGTTAGACAGAACATGGGCTTAGGAGTTCCTGCTTTAGATTGTGCCTCTACTATTCACTGGCTGTATGAGAAAATACTGAACCTTTGTGAGCCTCATCCATTAAAAGGGGATGATAGTATCTTGCGGAGTTGTAAGACTTAGAGATAGATCGCTGAATGGCATTGGAACTATTAACATTACTAGCTAGAGAGCAAAGATGCAACTCTACTTATTAGAAGGCCCCACCTGACTGTCTCCTGCACAAAGGAGGACAAAAATGAAGACAAAGGGACCTCTAGAACTAATAAGTCATAGGCAAAAATTACACATGAAATTTAACAAGCATCTCTATCTATTCTATCCCCATCTTGTGTTTCCCTTGGTGTTTATATAATAAGGTGAGTTATCAAGGAAAAAAGCAATCCACTATCATTTGGGGCTCTCTCAGTATGGATTTAAAAGGAGTCATCTCCTTGCGGTACTTCCATCTGTCTCTAAAGGTCCGAAGGCTCCCTCCAGTGAGGGGGCTGGTGAATAGGCCTGTTTCAGACCCACCAAGGTCATGTATATCAGAAGCACAGAAGACAGAACCAATGCTTTCAACCACAGGTGGGGATGATGGCCTGCACCACGGTTCTGTTGAAATTTGGAAAAGTACCGGCTGAGCATTTCTACAAGTGAGAAAGAGCTGCCCTCTACCCCATCCAGGACCCTGCGACTTGGTAAAGCTTCCGCTGAGCTGCCAGGGAATGGCAGAGCACAGAAAAGCAGATGCCTTGGCAAGGAACTCCAGGCCTGATGCAGGCATGCCGGGCATAAGCTTCCCACCCTTGCTCCGCGGCCCAGCCACAGTCACGAGTGTCTCCAAGTTTCTGGACTATGACCTTTGGGTTCTTACAAAGTAAGAGAATGGACTCCCTGGCAACAGTGACCAAACTGGGCATTTCTCCAACCTTATGGGTGGGAAGGAAGGCGCAGGGAGAGGAACGCAGGCCCAGATTTATTTTTTATTTAGAAAAGTAAGTGACTGGGGTGGGGGCTGCTCTTGAGGCTTATTATATAAAGTAGCATTAAGAAGGAAGAATGAAGGAAGGTTCCATTTCCCATTTCAAATCTGTCCTTTCGGGGCGCCTGGGTGGCTCAGTTGGTTAAGCGACTGCCTTCAGCTCAGGTCGTGATCCCGGAGACCCGAGATCGAGTCCCACATCGGGCTCCCTGCTTGGCGGGAAGCCTGCTTCTCCCTCTCTCACTCCCACTGCTTGTGTTCCCGCTCTGGCTGTGTTTCTCTCTGTCAAATAAATAAAATCTTAAAAAACAAACAAACAAAATCAAATCTGTCCTTTGGTGATATGATAGACCATCATTCTTGCCTGCTCAGACTAGCTTGCCCATGCAGAAAAAGGCCTCGCTCCATTCCTGGGAAGCCATCTCTGAGCAGAACAATCCTGTTTTAACAGAGGAATTCTAGTACCACTCACTGACAGTTTCTTGGCACTAGCTCTCCAGCAACCTCAGCAATCCAGAATAGAGTTACAGAGAAATGAGTGAAAAGGGCTTCTGAGTAGCCAAAGTCACCTTCATCAAGGCCACCAACACAAGTCTGTCCTTTATTCCACAGAAAATGCCCTCAAACCCTGAGGCAGAGTCAGTCTGTCTGTGTAATAAGCAACATTATGGCCCCCACACCTTTATGAGCATCAGGATGGCTGTGAGGATCAGAAGATGAGGTGCTCTTGATTACTACTGTCTGGTTTCTTGTCACAAAACTGGTTAGGAACTGAAGAGGGAAATAGGATCTAAAGAACAGCTCAGGGGCACCTGGGTGGCTCAGTCAGTTAAGTGTCAGCCTTCAGCTCAGGTCATGATCCCAGGGTCCTAGGATGGAGCCCGGCATCGGGCTCCCTGCTCCACGGGAAGCCTGCTTCTCCCTCTCCCTCTTCCCACTGCTTGTGTTCCCTCTCTCGCTGTGTCACTCTCTGTCAAATAAATAAATAAAATATATATATTTAAAAAAAGAGAATACCCTATGTATGCACCTTCATGGCTAAGGGGTAGGCAGTAAAACTATAAAGGGATAGTAGAAGAAAATCACGTTAGGTCTAACAGTTTCTTTCTGCTACAAATCTTGTGTACTTCAGAGACTCCCAAATCACAGTTTTCAGCTTTCAAAATACCTGGCAAGTCAGTTTAAAGTGCAGATTCCACTTTTGAGTACTCCAGGAACTCCTCTTGGGGCCATCTAGGGTCCCAGGAATCTGAATTTTTTTGAGACCTTTGGTATTTCTGTAATAGTAAGTTCTTGGACTGCTTTTCAGAAACACTGAACTGAAGATATAACCACACCTAGGTATTTATTCCTTCAAATGCCCTGAGCTGGATGCTGGGACAACAGAGATGTTGGAGCCATTGTCTCTGCACTCAGGATGCCCACAGCCGAGGTAGAAATGCAGATGGGCAGATAAAATCTGCAATGCCCACATCAGCGCCCACATCAACCCCACTGGTAACACCCAGAGAACAGAAACTACCTCGACAGAACTGGGAAGTCTCCACTGGTGAGCAGATGTTTGAATTACATCGTGAGTAAGTATGGACGCGACAAGCTGACCTAAGGGAAGGGCATTTAAATCACAGATGAGTTCAGAAGATGAAAAAGCAAGGACATTCAGTGAACTGTTAAGTGTGACCTCGATAGTGAAGGAGGGAGAGAGGAACAGCAGATGAGGTAGAACTGGACAGGTAAGGGCCAGGGCAAAGAGAACCGTGAACTGCAAACTTCTCACATGAGGAATCTTTCCTGAGGGCAGAGAGGAGCCACTGATAGAACTGGTGAAAAAATAACATGTAATCAGCTTTGTACCATTGATGTTTCGGACACCGGTAAGGAGCCTGCTGTTGAAGGGGGAAGCACTGAAGGTGACGGTACTGGCGGTCTGAGCTCGATAAGCCTGAGCCTTATCTAAAGCAATCAAGTAGTAAGGGTGGAGAAGTCCAAAATTTGAAATGTGCTAATGTAAAGGATAAATTAGAGATGGGAGGACTATAGCATCAAGCCCTCCAATAACTCTTAATGCAACACACACACAGTCTTTTAACTTAAGTCCAAAGTCTTTTAGCTGCAAGTCCAAAGCTGAAAAGCTCTAAAAACTAAAAAATAATTCTTAATAACTGACGTGGCAGCAAAATCTGACCTGACCTAGAGTCATTGGTGATAAAACCTGCCCTGGCCTGATATGAGACTATGCATAATTTTTAGTTATCCCGCTTAGTATGACTATTTGTGTGTTTGCTACAGAAATATTAAAGGATATGATTCCAGGGAGCTACTGTAGCTCCTGCTGGTGATGTTACGGAATGTGTGGTTTAGGGTCCAGCTTTCCAGTTTAAAATCAGAATAATCTGAATTAATGAACACATTTGGCCCCAAGAGTTTGAGGTAAAGGATTGTAGTCCTATGAAACTGGAGCCAAGAGCCTGTCTTGGGGGTGCCTGGGTGTCTCAGTCGGTTAAGCATCTGCCTTTGGCTCAGGTCATGATCCCGGGGTCCTGGGATCAAGCCCCACATCAGGATCCCTGCTCAGCAAGGAAGCAAGGAGTATTCTTCTCCCCCTCCCTCTGCTTGCGGCTCCCCCCGCTTGTGTTCCTTCTCTCTCTCTCTCTCTCTCTCTCTCTCTCTCTCTCTCTCTCTCTCTCTCTCCCACTCTCTGTCAAATAAATAAATAAATGATCCTGTCCTGAAAAGCAGCCAGAGCATCAGACAGAAAAGGAGAGCAACAAGACTTGGACATGATGAAGAGAAAGAAATCCCATTTCTGGCTTAGGTCTTGGACAATAAAGACTACCACCATCCAGAATGAGGAAGAAGGAGTCAAAACATTAAGGAAAACTTTATAGGAGTTCAGGAACCTTCCAACTCAAATTATTCATTTTTTACAATGGTGTTTAAATGGGTACATTACAAATATCTGGACATCCAGGTGTCTGGAATATTTCAAACCTAGATAAATGAAATTAAATCAATAATTCCTTACATTGCTGTCTGCTTTAGAGCATTTATGGCACTACCTATAACGATGGCACTTGAGCAAACCCAAGGCATTTTTGTGTGCATGTACTCATTAGCTAAACTTTAATTTCAGAAAAAAAAAAGAAGCCAGTTTATTTTTGCATGTGTAATGTTTCAAGACATATACTTAATATCAGAAAGGCTTCTGTGGTACAGAGAAAGGCTTGAAAATGTGGGGGAAAGGAATCTACAAAGCCATATGAAGTCTAATTAGTGTACGTCCATATCAGTGTGGAAAATGTTCAGATCCTGAATTCATCAACTAGTATAGCATTATGGGACTGCTGTAGGTGAAAAAGAAAGCAGGCTGGACCCATCTCACCTCAAGCATTCTATCATTTTGGTCTGATCATTGTTTAATTTCAACCAGCAAATTTTTCTCCTTTCCAAAAAAATGTATCATGGTCTATAATTGTATGTCTATTAACCTCGATTGTATTCATATCTCAATCTCCTGAGTCAATAACAAATTTAATTGTTCATTCTTGATTGCGTTTTTCTTTATAATCCTGCATTTATAAGACGGTTCCATGGCACTTTGCAGTATCCTGGCCAACTGTAGATGCTAAATATTTGTCTCAATTAACCTGCATGTCTGATAAAGCTCTTGTTAAGACTGCATTACACATTACCTAAACGAAGGGAAATATGTCCTTGACAAAGTTGTCAGTCTCATCTGTAACTTTTTTAATATTATGCAAGTAACGTAAGACCATACTGTTGTAAAAATACACAGCAGTGCACAGCAAAATGGGAAGGTTCCCTTCGTGGCCATTTAGGCTCTCCTTCTTCATGCCGCTGATGATAGTTTGATGTAATGCATTCATTCTCCACATGCTTCCCTATGCTCCAAGAGTAATACAAAGGGAGAATTCAATTGTTATTCACACTTTAGGTTCTCATTCTGTGTGTGTGTGTGTGTGTGTGTGTGTGTGTGTGTGTGTGTCTGTCTGTCTCTCAGTACATTTAATATCTTCTCCATTGGGAAACCCTGTTGGCTCAGTCTTCAAAATACATCCATCACCCTACACTGTTACCACCTCGGTCCAAACCACCATCATCTCTCACCTGGATGACTACAGTAGCTTCCTTCCTAGTCTCCTGGCTGCTGTTCTTTCCCATTCTAAAAAGCTATTCACAACACAACAGTAAGAAGGATCCTTAGGAAAATAGCATTCTGCTCAAAAGACTTCAATGACTCCCCACTCCACACAAAGTACACAATTCCTGTCCTGTTGGAGCCCAGAAAGTTCCATACAATCTTATCTCTCTGAGCTCATCTTCTGTAACTCTCCTGGCTCTGCACACCCACAGTGGCTTCCCTGCTCTTCTCAAACGTGCCGGACCCACCTAGGGTATCCGGAATGAGCATAGCTCCACCAACACTAATTTTAACCCTGGAGACTCAGTGTAGATGTTTGACCTCCAGAAAGAGGAAGGCAATAAATTTGTGTTGCTTCAGCCACTAAATGTGTGAAAATTTGTTACATAAGTAATGGGAAACTAATATATAATCTGCCTTTTTTTAATAGTAGCCCCAAGTACACATCCCTTCTAGACACAAGTAAAATACTTCCAACTTTGAAATTTTACTAAATTCCCAGTGAATGTGTGGATTGCTTACTTATTTACTTATTTGCTTATGTATTTGGTTTTTTTATGCTTGTATAGTATACGACAACTGGAAACCTAGCCTATTCAGTAGACATAATGCATAGAAAAACAGACATTCGAATAGATAAAGGGCAGAGATCTAAAAAAAATTTCTATTGATCCTAAAGTTATTGAACATCTCCCATGGGCCAGAAACCATAACCATGGCAGGCACTGTGTCCCTGAGAGTACAAAGGACACTAATCCATTCAAGGACTGAATTCACGGGTGCCTGGATGGCTCAGAGGGTTAAAGAGCCTTCAGCTCAGGTTATGATCTCAGGGTCCTGGGATCAATGCCCCAGTCAGGCTGTCTGCTCAGCAGGGAGCCTCTTTCCTCCTCTCTCTCTCTCTGCCTGCCTCTCTGCCTACTTGTGATCTCTGTATCAAATAAATAAAATCCTTAAAAAAAAAAAAAGGACTGAATTCACAACTGTGGTTATTGACCATCTATCAGCCATCTAACAATTATTGGTCAATCACCTACTACCCAGTACTACAGTAGATGCTGAATAACACAAAGAAGTATCAAGATTCATAATTATGTATGACTAGACTAATAGACCAGAACCAACAAGTGAACAATGTAAGGCACTACAGAGTTTGCATTAAGTTTTAAGGATAATACGAGATCTATGTGTATGGACCAGAGTGAGGGCTGCAATCAGCAGGACCTAAATGGAGGACTGGCAAGATTAGGATGAGTGAAAGGGGGATATGAGGACATCTTAGGCAGGAGACAGCAGAAGCAAAAGCGTGAAAGAGAAAATGAGCATGGCAGAAGTGAGGGAGAGTGAGGAAATGAGCTTGATTACAGCACAGGACTTGATAGGGAGCACTGGAAATAAAGCTGGACAGCTGTGGCACAACTTTTTATTTCTGAACTTGAAAAGCCAGGCAGAGGCCTTTGAACTTAATGTAAGAAAAGTAGGGAGATGTGGCATATATTTTCCCATTTTACTTCGAAGTCTTTCAAACATCAAAAACAGTTGAAAGAATTATACATAAACATCCTATATGCATCATACAGTTTCCACAATTCACCTGCAGATAACTTGGACTTTATTCTTATCTGAAAATCCCTGTACCTACTTATTAATCCACCTCATGTATTAGGACTTCTTAAAATTGTGGTAGATTTTTAATTCTTATTCTTCCAGATGAACCTTGCATCATTTTCCAAGTTCTACAAGAATACCTTTGGAATTTTGAGGGACGTTACCCAAAATCTGTCAATCAATTTGGAGGAAATTTACCTTTTTTCATTGTCTGTCTTTCTTCTCAGGAAAACTGTCTCAGTAATGTTTTGTATTTTGTATTTTCTCCTTGCATAGTTTTCACAAATCTATGATCAAGCTTGTTCTTAGGTATTTTTTCAACAATGCGAATATCCTTGCCCCTCATTTCATGTTTCTAACTAGTGGCCCAGATCTCTTCTTTCCCAGTCATGCTTAGCTATTCTTTGCTCATCTTGTATGTTCCTCTTATTTGAGGCCACATTATAACCTGGCTCGCAGTGCCAGATGCAGGGCTGAGATGGGGGGTTACTGCTAGGCTCTTCAACAATCCATTTAAAAAATTTAAAAAAAAGACAAGACTTGCTTCTCAGTACTTATAGAGTCTTTTGCTAACCTAACATTTCATAGAACAGTTTATTCAAAAACATGTAAGAGTTCAGGGAATAAAAGACCTAGTGATTGATTAAAAAAGAAAATATACATCCCTCTTCAACAGTTGGTAGCATTCATTTCCTAAATAGATATTCTTCAGAAAGAATAAAAATCCAGGGTATAAAAGTTATTTGAAGTCAAAGATAAAAGATGGTGGGTGTCATAAGGTGAAAAGCAAGTGGAAAACTACGTGGCACACACTTTCAGCAGCGCAAGGCCATCGTTCCCTGGACTCTTAGCCTTTGATTCAACTCTGAATGAGCAGAACTTTAAAACAAATGATGGGTTTATTTTACAGTTAACCACAGAATATAAATATTTTCATTTTACTTTAAAATTAATTTTATAGGGGTGCCTAGGTGGCTCAGTTGGTTGGGCGACTGCCTTCGGCTCAGGTCATGATCCCGGAGACCCAGGATCAAGCCCCACATCGGGCTCCCTGCTTGGCAGGAAGCCTGCTTCTCCCTCTCTCACTCCCCCTGCTTATGTTCCCTCTCTGGCTGTTTCTCTCTGTCAAATAAATTTTTTAAAAATCTTTAAAAAAAATTTTTTTTAAATTAATTTTATAGCTAACAGATTCAAATGTTTCCCAAAAAATCAAACCAATATAATTAGGAATCTCACAGCTTCCTGTTTCCTCATATCTAGCCTCAATGATTTATTTACAGATAACACTTGATTAGATTTGTCTGTCTTCCCAGTATTTCTTCACACAAACAAAAATACCTAATTATATTTTTCAACTTTTATATATAAGTGGTTGTATGCCGCACACATTGATTTACATCTTCCTTTTCCCTTGAACTAGAGATCATGCCATATTTATACACAAAGAACTTCCTCATTCTCCTGTAAGGCCTCATAGAATTCCACTTGGGTTGCTTTCCTTGGTTTACTATTTTAAACAATGCTGCAATTAATAGGTTTGGATGTATGGTATTTCATACATCTGAAGTCACATCATGGAGTTTATAATGTATGTAGATAAAATATTAATGATACAAAATCTAAAATGATGATGGGTTGGGAAATGAAACTGCGCTGTTACAAAATTCTCATTTTCATAAAGTGGGTAGACTATGATAAAATAAGAATGTATACTGTAATTCCTACAGAAACTAGTTTAAAAATACAGAGGTTAAAGGCAACAGAAGAATACTGAATACTAAACACAGAATACTACAAATATTCAATAAACCCAGAAGAAAGTTGGGGAAAAAAAGATCAGAAAAATAAAAACTGGGGGGGTAAATAAAAAACAACTCACGTATAGACCTAAATCCAATTGTATCAATACGTACATTACATGCAAACAGACTGAACATTCCAATGAAAAGACAGACACTTCAAAATGATAAAAAGTCAATTCATCAGGAGGGTATAACAGTAAGGAATGCTTACCAGAGCTTCAAAATACATGAGAGAAAACTGACAGAACTAAAGAAAAAAGAAGATAAATCTATAATCATGGCTGTACATTTAAATACCCATCTCTGAAAAATTAATGGAATGCCTTTAAAATTTCCTACATAAAAAAATGAATAAATATAAGGAATATCTGAACATTATTCAACAACTTGACCTCACCAGGATTTATAAACAGTACACTCAATGACCACATCAAACATATTATTTTCAAGTGCACATGGAACCTCACTAAAACAGACATTATGCTGGGCCATTAAATATCTCGATAAATTTCAAAAGTTTGAAATCTCTCACAGTATGTTCTCTCACAACAGGGAATTAAATTAGAAATTAATGACAGCTAGAAGATGGGAGGGAGAATTATAAACATGGAAAACAGAGAAGACGTGGCTGTGGGGTTGGATAGGAATTGGGGATATCAGGGTGAACACATTCATTGTAATATGCACAGAAATAAACACAGGAATGTGTACCTACAGGAATGTGTGTGTCCATCCAACTTTGGCCTCCTGAAAGGGCCCAGAAGCAATCACATGCCAGAAGCAACTAGCACACTTAACTCCCAGATCTTCATTTATAAAAATAGGCCGGCCTCCTTGGAGAAAAGCCGACCCTAGCTCTGGACCGGGGATAAGACTACGGCATCTTGTTGCTCTAGAGAGTAAAAAATGGCTCAAAGAATGATAGAAACATGTCAAAATGATATGAGAGGCCCTGGAAAAATCTGGGACAACTCCGACATCAAAATAAATAATCTTAGTAATGGGTTACATAAACCACTGAAAGACAAATATGCATAAGCACATTTTGATATAAGTGAATAAATAAGCAAACAAAGGAAAAGGGAAAGATCTTCCTTATATTAGAATGCCTGCTAATAAACCTAAAAGAAACAAGACAGCTAGAAAAGTATCGACTGCTAAAACTAGCAGATAGAAACTTCGGAAAAAAAGAAGATATTCAAAAATTAACTGGCTTGTTTTCTTTAAAAAAGACAAAGAAAACCTGAGAAACTATTCTAGATTAAAGGAGACTAAAGAGATGCAGCAGCTAAATGCACAACCCTGGACAGTGAGGGGTAAAATACACACACACACACACACACACACACACACACACCCTGAACAATCAAAGGGAAAACTGACAAAATTCAGATAGGAACTGTAAATTAAATAATAGTGTTATATGAATGTTAATTTCCTGATTTCAATAATTGTACTACATTATTTCAAAATCTAAATATTAAGTGATTAAGTGTCTTTGACAGAGCAGAAGTGGTAAGGGATGTACAAGAGTTACTTGTATTACTTTTACAATTATTTTGTAATCTTTAAGTTATACCAGAATAAAATGTTACCCAAAAATGAATATCCTGAGCTTGCTGAAACTCCTCTAAAATCTTTTCCACCATTCTTGTAATATACCTCCATAATCTCCACTTCTATTAAAACATAAACCCATTTAGATGTCTATTATCTCCACACGTAACATAGTTATCCATCTACCCTACATTAGATAAATACAAAAAGCAAATTCATTTGCCATATTGAAATTTTTACAATTGATATGCACTATGTTCATTCAAAGGATGTGTTTAGGCATTTTTGCATATACGCATCTTATATGTCAGAATAACTTCGATTAAACTTTTAGTTTACTTACAAACGTGGCATTTAAAAAGTTAGTCTGATTATCACGCATTCATGTAAATATATTGAATAAGTGTTTTTTATAATTATGGGTTTTTTCCTCATGTTATCCTGATTATATTCACTGAAATGCAATTTTTTATGTGTTGAATCTACTAAATAAAAGTTGGAACTTAGGTTTTTGCCTTTGTGATGGTTTTTTTGTTTCATTTTTCTAGAAATTAATTTCTATTCTCTTGGCTCATGACATTGGATAGCCTGTGTGTGGTTATTAACCCCAGACAGCTGAGGAGGCACTGGTTAAAGGACTGCTTCATGCATAAACAACAAGCCTCCCAGAGGTATTTGCTTTCTGAAAGGACCTGATCTCTTTCACAAAGAGAATAAAGAATCTAATGGATTGGGGGGCGGGTTAATACTTATATTTGAATAAGTATTCCCACTGTAACTGAATTATGCTGATACTTGCACCCACTTTGTAATGGAGGAGTTCAAATTTGTGGGTTTCAACTCTGAAAGGATCAGCTCTCCCCACGCACAGAGGAATGGTTCAAGACCACGGCCTCGTTTAAGAGCACAGATCCTCACATCATCTCATGTCTACAGTATGCAGTAATTATCAGGGGACTATACACTTAGCTCAGTATTTGGGGGGCTGATGAATGGGAAGTGAGTCACCTTTAGGAGGTTTAAATCTTAACTAGGTATATGCACATGGAAATTTATTGTTAGTTGTGTTTAACTAGGAAAAGTTTTTCTCTCACGTTCTCATGGAAAGCCTTCAAATTCCTTTCTTCTGTGGAACTATGCTAGGCCTTCACCTAGCAAGCTAAACCCACACAAATCCTTCTCTAGAAGTTACTAAGCCCGAATGTGGCACCACTACAGAAACAAAGTTACATGCGTGCTGATTAAATAGTGTCAGTGAATAATTATTCCTGCTGCAAAAAATTACCCAATACAGAGAAATAGGCAAAGGATTACTGGGAATGCCCTTGCTGGATATTGGGCATTGTCTAATAGACATTCTGGGTATTATCTGATTCTATGGGAGTGCACATCTGTGACTTTTTGTTGTTGTTGTGTTAGTCATCATAGAATACATCATTAGTTTTTGATACAGTGTTCCAAGATTCATTGTTTATATACAATACCCAGTGCTCCATGCACTTTGTACCCTCAATACCCACCACCAGGCTCATCCATCCCCTGCCCCGCAAAACCCTCAGTTTGTTTCTCAGAGTCCACAGTCTCACATGGTTTGTCTCCCTCTCCGATTTCCCCCAATTCACTTTACCTTTCCTTCTCCTAACGTCCTCCATGTTATTTCTTATGTTCCACAAGTGAACCCATATGATAACTGACTTTCTCTGCTTGACTTATTTCATTCAGCATAATATCCTCCAGTCCCATCCATGTTGATGCAAAAGTTGGGTATTCATCCTTTCTGATGGCTGAATAATATTCTATTATATATATGGACCATATCTTCTTTATCCATTTGTCTGTTGAAGGGCACCTCAGCTCTTTCCACAGTTTGGCTATTGTGGACATTGCTGCTATGAACTTTGGGGTACAATGGCCCTTCTTTTCACTACATTTATTTCTTTGGGGTAAATAGCCAGTAGTGCAATTGCAGGGTCATAGGGTAGCTCTATTTTTATTTTTTGAGGAATCTCCACACTGTTTTCCAAAGTAGCTATGCCAACTTGCATTCCCACCAACAATTTAAGAGGGTTCCCTGTTCTCCACATCCTCTCCAACATTTGTTGTTTCCTGCCTTGTTAATCTTTGCATTCTAACTGGTATAAAGTGGTATCTCAATGTGGTTTTGATTTGAATTTCCCTGACGGCTAATGATGATGAACATTTCTTCATGTGTCAGCAAGCCATTTGTATGTCTTCATTGGAGAAGTGTCTCTTCATGTCTTCTGCCCATTTTTTTTGACATGATTATCTGTTTGTTGGGTGTTGAGTTTGAGAAGTTCTTTACAGATCTTGAATATCAGCCCTTTGTCTGTGAATTTGCGAATACCTTTTCCCATTCCGTGGGTTGCCTCTTTGTTTTGTTAACTGTTACCTTTGCTGTGCAGAAGGTTTTTATCTTGATGAAGTCCCAAAAGTTCATTTTTGCTTTTGTTTCCTTTGCCTTTGGAGACATGTCTGGAAAGAAGTTGCTGTGGCCAATGTCAGAGAGGTTACTGCCTATCTTCTCCTCCAGGATCTTGTTGGATTCCTGTCTCATGTTGAGGTCTTTCATCCATTTTGAGTTTATCTTTCTATTAACTAGGCTATTCTACAACCCTATAGGAGTAAGGAATAGAAAACTCGCAGCAATCAATGTCAATGATTCCAGTTAATAGCAATGCAAATTACTCATATTTATAGTAATGCAGATTCATTTTATCTAGCCAAGAACATAAAACTCTGTAACTCAAGTTCCTACGTGAATCAATTTTTAATATTTTCTTAGCCTCTCCTTTTATTAATAAGCTGAACAGTCTTCAATTCATGTGCACTTTTTATTTGTATAAGGATGATAAACATGACTTTTAAAAAAATACACTTAGCACTACTCTCAGGTAACAACATTTCCTCTAAGGAAACCAAAAAGGCAGCAGGGTGAAAAGAAGAGCGAGAGGTGACACCTTTATCAGTAATAAAAAAATTTCCTTGGAGAGAAGTTAGGCCTGTTGAAGGGGGTGAGACAGCTTAGGCATGTGCTAATAAAAGGTCCCTCATGAAGATATAAATCCAGAAAAATAAAAAGTGAGAAATATTTGTGAAATTCTGGGAAGAAAATATAGTAGGACTTGGCAATTGGCTGAGAAAGTAGAATAAAAAGCAACCAAATATATAATTGCTCGGAATTTCTTGTTTGAGAAATTGGTAATACTAAAGTATTGAGAACTAAGAGACATCAAAACATTAATGAAATGTGAATGGTTTATAACTTAGAAAAAGATCATTATGGGATCTGATCTAGTGAGAACATGACCAAGAGCAAACTAGATGGGTATTTCCCAAATTGTGTTTCAGATGACAAAAAAATCTATCAGAATGCTGTAAGACAAAAACAATACTATATCCCCCAAAGGGAGATGTATATTATTTGCTAGCACATGAAAGACTCACTGAAGTCCTTTGTTCAACTACCACTCCTACATTTAATCTCAGAAACATGAATCTAAATAATTTCCTAAGGAATTAGGAGTTTCTCAGTGTGACACTGAGAAATGGGTCACCAGATTTATAAAGAGAGGCCATTTATTAAACAGGTATTGTCAAGCAATGATAAAATTTAAAGTGAGATATAAATTTTTATGTGATCTCTGACTCCACCTTAAGTGTATTTCCAAAACCTCCTTTCTATGGTTTTATAGAACTACTTCATGAAAATTCTAGAGATCTGGCCATTTTACAAGAATGGCCTTTCATAGTTCCAGGTAATTCAAATATAATAATAAAATTACCATTGTTTTTCTTACCATTTCCAGTAAGTCCAAAATGATCTCAGTATTTTTTCCATTCTTCCATTTTAAATCAAGTTTCATTTTATAAAAATCTCTAATATTCACACATTTATTCTCACATTATTCTCATTCTCCACTAACTCATCTTACACTGTTTTAAAACTCTGCTCTCGAGTTCAAGATGGCGGAAGGCCAGGTGACCGCATGTCGGGGAGTTCCCTGAAGAAAGCTGAATTCCAGCAAAAAAAACACTACAGGACCACCGTGAACACCCATGTAATCAGCCTGAAATGTGATATTTCGCACTTTTGGATCACCATGGGAGACAAGGACCATCGGCAAAAAGGTAGAAACAAATTGGAGCGTCTGGAGGCTTGCCCCCAGAGACAGGGGAGTGGGGGAAGAAGCCCGCAGAGCTGAACCATTGAAAACAAACTCCCCAAAACGAAAGTGCTCTGTGAGTGAGGAACAACAGCAGATTACGGCCTGAATCGGGGCGAGACAGAAAAGGGAACACAGCGGAGCCCGCGGCAAGGCAAGGAGACTTTTTAAATTTTAAATTCTTTTTTTTCCGCTGCTGGCGCCAGCGCCGCCGCCATTGCCGCCGCCGCCACCCCCGCAGCTGCTGCGAGAGGGGCGGGCGTGGATTCTATTTTTACGCCGCTACCTTTCTCTCCCGCTTCTCTCCACCCCGTGGGCCGCGCAGACCCCCCAGGGAAGGCGATTTTACAGACTTGCGTGGGACTGGAGGGGCTGCGGGTCCCGGGGGGCAGACAAAGTCGCGGGATCCAAAAGGAGTTGTGGCTTTGAGGTGCGGGAGTGAAGCGACAAGCGGGGGCGGGGGCAGAAATCAATACAACGTCTGCACCAGCCCGGCTGTGACAGGCTGCCAACCGGGAGGCTGGAAAGAGCCCCTCCCTGTTTAGAGGCTCGCTCTGAGAGGGAGGTCTGGGCGCAGACATCTTGCTCCGACCTGACTTCCTCAACTGCTGAAAAAAGACGCAAAAGAACAACGCTCCGCTACCAGAGAATTGTAACCTCAGGAGTTGGTTACCATGGAGACCAGCCTCTAGCAAGGGGGCAGAGAGACGCAGCCCAGGTAGAAGAGACTGAAAACGGCCCCGCAGACCCCGCCCCCAGAGGGCAAGCCAGAAGCTCAGGAAGACAACACTCCAATGCAAAACCCCAAATGGGGAGGCTGGGTGAACATGGCGGCGGTCACCGGGCGCTTCCTAAATTCTGCTGCATGAAAGAATGGGTGAATGGTCCTGGTGGCAGGAAGTGTGGACAGATGGATCCACTGAAGCGTTGGGAAAA
>PITA01017857.1:8380-42229 GCA_004023965.1 Spilogale gracilis
CCCCCGCCCCCCCCCCCCCCGCGCACCTGCCGCTCTCTGGGCAGCGGGCAGAGCCCCGCCTCCGGGACCTCTCGTGAACGCTGGCCCGCGTCACCAGCCCCCACAGCCCGCCGGCAAGCAGAGCAGCGACCCGGAACCGCACCTCCAATAGCGCGCCGGAAGTGGCTGCGCGCGGGGCGGGCCTGCCATGCGCATGCGCCCGCGCGCGGTCTCCGCGGTCGACGGCGAGATCTTCTGGGCTGCGGTTGGGGTGGAGTCGCTGGAGGGAGCGGGCGCCGGGTAGGGCGCTCCCTAAGGCCGGCCCGCCACGTCACCCAGCGGCCAGACCCTGGATGACGACTGGGTGGCCAAAGTCTTTATTGTTATTTTTTTTTTTTAAAGGGGGCGGTGCGGAGCAGGGGAGTGGAGTAGCCTTGTGGCAGAAGGGAAGAGCACCCAGTGGGTGCCGTGGGGCCAGCGTGCGCTGTGCGATCTTGAATCCCAAGGCCACTGCTGCGCGGAACGTGCACGGCCGCCCTGGCACCGTGTAGTAGGTGATCACTGCGGGTCCGTGCCTCCCTCCTCACACAGAAGCCTACGGCTTTGGACACTAGAACTAGGTCTTCGCGCTTTGTGACTAGTTTTTAACCTTGGTGCCTATGTTATACGTTTTATATCGCAACCCAGGGCAATAATTACTCTTGTAATTATTAATAATTACTATTGAAAGAAAACTTTCCAGAATCATACCCTTATTTAATACACTCCGATATATTGCATTTCAAAATAAACAAGCTGATGGCAGCCCACTACGCTGATTTCATTATCTACTGATGGTCCTCCAATTTTTGACAGTTGAACGACTTCAAGAGAGGTAACTGCCTCATTCAGAACTACACTGCAGATTAGCCTACGTCGGGTCTCTGGACTCCTCAATGCCAAACAAGTCAGACATTCCACATTGAAACCACTCTTGTTCTTGCCCAGAACCCAGAAACAACCAGAGAATCGGCAGCTTCCACCACCCCTGCCAAACAATCCTCGCTCCGCGTGTGACAGTTTTGACCACGTCCAGCAGGGCAGGGAAAAAAACCAAGACTAGGACTTAGAAGAAACTTACCAACTAGAAGAATAAGCATGGAAGCTATGACCCCAGGACAGTCTGAAGTGTCTGAGGTATTTTCTGAAAGAAACAAACCCTAACAGTTTAGTAGGCAATGTTGTGAACAATTCTGAAGAAGTACCAAAAACTTTAAGCAAATAATGTTTATTTTTATACTGATGATACACTTAATATACACGTGGATTCAAGATACAAAATTCATTTACAAGAGTTCACACCTGATGAATGTAGTCACATTCCTAGAGAACATTTATCAATGCAAAAATGTTTTCAATACATTGACAACAAAAATTAAAGTTTCTGAAATCTTGTCATTCAATAAACATCAAAACAACGTTTAACTTTCCACCCTCTACCATTTAAGTGCCCTTAAGGTGATAGGCACCATAACAGAAGAAAACATTGGAAAGAAGGGCCTACTGAATCCACCCTGCGGAATCACAGTGTTTACTCTGAAATTCATTTAGTGAAGTAGTTAGTGAAAGGCTTGCTATCCTTTATGACAAATCACACATCATACAAGAGTCAAAAGTGATAAACTCAAGAAAATAAAATGTTTCAACAACTTCTCGTTTCTAAAATCTATGAAGTATTAACTGTAACAGACTAAGCAGAAAAAGGCTGAAAAAGAACACAACAGGAAAACATCCTTAAGAATATGTATGGCTTAAGCAATTCAGAAACACAACAAATAAGACTTTCACAATACCACAAACGTTCAAGTCAAATGATATTGACAATATAAATTTCCCCCTTAGTTATTGGTAGTGTAATAGCCCCTTCAAAATTTATTCTACTGATAACACATATAAAACTAATGAATCCAAATGGTTTGCTGAGTTGACAGATTTTGATCTAAAATATTAACTCACAATACCCCAAATTTAGTACAAATGAGCAACAAGACAAAGTCTCAAGGATTACAGTGATTTGTGAATAGCTAGATAGGCAACCAAATAGTTTCATTTATTTGCACACAGATTAGCAGCACTTGGATAAGAATTGTTACATGAAAATTATTGTGCTTCAATCTTTGAGGAGAGCTAATAAATATAACTCTATAATCCCTATAGTGTTACAATTCTATAACATTTCAGTTACAGACGAGCACAATTTTTAAAAAGTATTTCACACACTACAAAATCAAGTAATTGTATTCTCCAAATGTAATTTCTGCTATGATTGAAACAAGTGCATTTATGCCTAATATCTATATTATAGACAATAGGTTCACCATTATTTTCAGGGAAAAAGATCAAACATAACTTATTTTAACTCCTATTTGATTAGCTTAACCTTTAGTGATGATGTGAATAAATAAAAAGGATATTCAACCTTACAATGGAAACTGCCCAGAGAATATACTAATATGGCCTGAAATGACAATAATCTTTAGAGCAAAGTAAGAAATAATTTATAACTGCTTCCTCTGATTCAATGATTAATGAAACCACTATCTGTACTGGTGCTACACAATGAAGATAACCTATTTGGATAATTTCCTTCACTTATAAGCTTTACTATGAAAATGTTAGGCCATTGTATCTGCCTTTCCTATTATCTAAGTCCTGTCTGCCTCAACTGGAAGAAGTCTCTAAAATGTAAGACTCTTTGATTGTTGAATAGGAAGGTTTATTAAAAACAAACAAAAAATAATGGGAGAACTAGCCATATGGTCTATGTGGCAAAAGGAATGTATCCAGATACCTATAAAAAGCTATGAACATGAAGTCCTAAAATACTTTACTGACCATTAAACATTATTTTTAATAAGATAACCAAGAGCTAAAAAAACAAACAACCCCCCCCCTTATTCTTCAGGAAATAATAAAAATTCCTATTGCCCTAAAGCATTCTAAACAATTTTTTTCCTGTAAATTTTTAATATATCACAACACAAAATTTAGGAAAAAATCATAAAATGCAAAGGAGGGTAGGAATAAAATTTTTAAAAATGCAATGGTTATTTTTCTATGGTTTGCAAGTATTTACTTTGGGATTATCATATATTATCATTTCACAATTTATAATGGTTGGTCTATACTGATCTGATGTTTGAGTAAGCTTATGGGTCCTGATTTAATGTTCACAAATCCTAATTTTCATTGTAGACAAGTGGATATTCACAATAGCTTCAAAAGAGAAAATAATACTAGTGATATAAAAATTTAAATACTGCTTACTGCAGACCTATAGGAAAGCTAGCTATAATTCCCTATTTCATTTTTAACATAGTAGAATCACTCACTCTATTAACTTTCATTCCATAAGCCTATGAGAAGAGTAGAACTCTGAACCCTGAAATTACCAATGTCTCAATAAACAATACTACACCTAAAAAGATGATTGTCTTAGGATATAGACTGGAAATGTTCAACAAAAAAGGAAAATATTCCTAATAAGTAGTATGTTCTATGGCCAAATTCAAGCTTAAGTGATCTGGAGCGCAGAATTAAGAAAATGTACTTCCAACTATTAAAAAACTGAATCTACTGTTCAAATAATGTATTTAAAAAATCGTACTGCTTAGAGAAGTTTGATAATAACGTTTAAAAGAAACAAGAAATTAACAAAAATATTTTTAAAATTAAGAAATGGTGCTTCAGTGATTAACAATATTATACAGAAATGGAATTCTCAAAAGTTACACCAAACTAATAAGTGAAAAATACCAATTTTAACTTAAGAAAACATTTCATATTTACAGACTTCCAAAGGAAAAATTTCTATGGCACCAATGTCAGTTACACTTAATTTAATACACTTATCTTTACCCTTTAAGGATATGTCCCCCTATATTATCCTGACACCTTTCCCTTAAATAGGTGATTGACTCCATTCACATGTCAATTATTTTTCCTTAAACACAAGGCATGCTGAATAAGTTTCTGTTCAAAAACTCAGTGAAGCTGGAAATTTTAGTTTGAGGAAGATGAATTGCCTTTATTTTTTAGTTTTTTTTTTTTTTTTAAGGTAAAGTGGTCACAGTATCCAGGAAAGAAGGGAGGTGCAGCATGAATAGGAATAAAGTATCAGTGTCTAAGAGTATAGAATGGGGGAAGGGTTTGGTTTTCTAATTCTTCCCTTATTTGACCGCAAAGTAACTGGCTTTGCAACTGTTAGAAACAGAAGTCATATTCACAATGTCAATCTCCTCTGCACTTCTTACTGCTGCTCCTTTCCTCAAATTAATGTCCATACTGAGCCTGAGTCAGTTCTATGAATTTTAAATAGCACAACATCTGCTCTGTTACTCTCCAATTACAATGAATGATTTGGTTACTAGAAAAACAGAATGTCAGACACTATAGACATTTTCACTGATTTTTCAGAAATAGTACATTACCAAATTTTAACATTTATTTACAAAAAAGGCAATTACAACTTTATTTTAAACTTAATACTGTAACTGAGAGGTGTTATGAATAGTTGGCTTCTTATTAAAAATACAACGAAGAGGAAAATGTAACATCTATGGTAAAACCAACTTCTGACTAACTCCTCTTTTTAAGATAATTCAATATTGTATCACACAGATGTAATTGTCTGAAAAATAATGGGGTAAACAGTTGTTTTGCAGTTATGTTTTATCATGCAAAAATAGCCTCTACTTAAGTTTTGCTGTGAATGTGTTCAAGTGAATACTAAACATCTCCTACCCTCGTCCATGCAAATACACATGCCAAGTGAAAACAGGAGTAACTGAACATCGATTGAGATATTCCATGTTCACACACTGGCACTGCACATATTCACTATCCTCAAGAGGATATCCTCCCTCACCCATCATCCTTGGTAGAGGTTTGGAGGCCCAGATTTAATAGCACGCCATGCACCTAATATTAAAAATTCTATTTCATGTGTAAATATATCATCAATTTGCAGAACACAAGTGGTCTCATAGAGACAAAGAAATGCAACTGGAGGCATTTTATTCACTAGAAGCATTTTCTCAGATGAGCCAACTCATCTTTGATACGCAACTCCAATAAGAAAATCTATAGTCTGAAACGCCAAGATAGGACTAAATTAATCACAGCTGCTGCAAATATACAGATTAATAATCTCCTGTTCCTTATTAAATCCCACCCACCCCAGGTACAGCCTTCCCCTAGCTAATGCCCCTTTTCCTGCCTCACAGAGACAGATATAAAATGAGACACATTGGTGAAAACACTGTTCCTAAATTAAAATTTAGTATCAGGTACTGACATGGCAACTACCAACAGATTTCTCTATTTAAAGGACATTTTCTTATCTTTTGAAATGTGATCAAAGTAATTTTTCCACAGTCCCTTAATTCTCAACATAAATACTACTCAATAATAATGCCATACTATGGGTCAAGAAAATAAAGGACTAATAGAGCTTAAGAACCTGCTGGTGTCTCAGTCTCACAACACTAAGGTTTTTCAGGTTTATATCACTAATTTATCATCCATTTAAATGGAAATTGGCAGATAACTTTAAAGCTAAGAATATCCTGCTTTATGTTAATATTTTCACATCTTAATTCCAACTCCAAATTAGCCAATTTTACCCAAACATAAGTCCCTCAAAATAGAGGCTTATGAATGAGATACAGCCACAACCTAATTACAGCAGCATGATCAATGCCACTATGATGTCCTCACAGAACTTAAATAAATTCAGCCCACAGTGGGTATGGGTATATGATATACACATACTGCACCACTGCATACCAATATATTGACAAATATGTACATATATACAAAAAAGTATACACAGAGATTGCATTAGCATCATAAAAATATACACATGCGATTACAAATAAAATAAGATTTTCAAATAAATAAGGTCAACAAAGAGACCTCCGTGTAAATACCCTTTATACTCTCCAAACACACACAGGAACATATACACCCAAAATATCACCAGGAGATTCATATCATCATACTCCTATCAAGTCTTTTTACTCACTTAGGGCAGGGAGGTGGCTCTGAATCACTAGCAGTAGCCAAGTTTGCTGACCCTTGGCACCTTACTCTATTTCCAGTCCAGAATGTTCACTATATATCAGGCTGATTACAAGTCTTCATGGATAAGTAAGTACAAGATTTTTCAACTGAGTCGAAAACCCTTTTAAGAGACAGGAAGTTATGAAGTCACACAGGTCAGAGATTAAACTTGGAGAAGAATGCTAAACAAGGCTTCACAAATTGATATATAAATCAGATTGGATGCTTTTCCATTTTCCTCAATGAGATTCAGTACAATTACCACCTAATCTGTTTCAGGGAATTCTATTACAAGAAGAAAATAAAGGGCAGTAGCCACAAGTAAAGAAAAAAAACAAACAAACCCAGATCCTGTATCAGGAAAATTTCAGTCATGATTAGATTGCACTTTGCTTTTATAATTTCAAAACATTTCACTTGGTAAAAATATAAAGGGTACAATAAATTCTCTGTGCTTTGAGAGGTTCTGAGAGCACCACTTCCTGGGAGGAAAACACACACATATATACAAAAAATATATCCTGGCTAGAATCAAGGCTAAATTGTCTGACTTGGGGATTTCTTAAAATCAATAAACAAAAATTTGCAGGGATAACTGATTTCCTGGTTTCAATATTTGATCTATTTTAAAAATACCCTAATCTTTTGTGTCAAAATAGAAATCTCTAATTATTCCTTTCTTGTTCATTAGAAAACAACCTGAGCTACCAGAAAGACTGGGCTGAGGTTAGGAGAGAGGAGTTTTAGTTCTAGCTCTGCCACTATGAATAAACATACAGTGTTTGGGGGTCTCAGCTTTCTCTTCTGAGGAATAGGGAAAATAGCTGCTTTACTAACTTCAGAAATATACAAGGAAAGAAAGAGAAAATAATTCCATTGTGCTTAATAGTATTTTGTGTGTAAGGGACCTCTTGCAATCCTATACCTTGTTTTGTTTACAGTGACTCTTAAGGGAGGTGAGAGACTGTATCAGAATCTCCAGGGGGGGGGGGCGGGTTGTGCAATTTGAAAACAAAGAAGTGCTTTTTCATTGCTTTGCTTTGTTTTTAGTTCCAATGTTCAGACTTCTATGAATTCTAAAATTAAATAATAAGAGGTTAACATTTTTATACTTATTAAGGGGAGTGGTATGCATTGAAAAAAGAGATTCTTTGCCAATACCCATGGGTGATTGTCCTTTTATATTTCTTCTTCCTTGCTTAAAGTAATGCCTTAAAATGTAGAAGCTTGGTAATGGATAGAGGATGGTTCATTAAATGCTACATAAGCTTAAACTTTTCAAAATAAAAAGTAAAAAAAAAAAAAAGAAAGAAACATGAAGTGTTTGCACAAATGTAATCTTCTCAATAAGGCCTACCTTGATCACTCACTGTTCTTCACCCTAAAACAACCAAAACATTTCCTTACCATGTTCTAAATTTTCTTCCTACAACTTAAAACTTTCTAACATAAATTTTCTTATTATGTTTATTGCCTGACTCCTCCTACTAAAATATTAAGCTTCATGAAGATAAGGATTTTAAGTCTGGTTCATTTGCTTTCCCAATGCCTAGAACAGAATCTGGAGTATAGCTGTTCAGTCGACATTTTGAAGGCATACATGAAACAATGGTTTAGAATTTTCTAGCAGCTTTCCTTTCTTAAAGATTCAAGATCACTTTGGCTAACTTTAGATTTTCAACTGCTAATAAGAAATTACACTACTGGGGCACCTGGGTGGCTCAGTGGGTTAAAGCCTCTGCCTTCGGCTCAGGTCATGATCTCAGGGTCCTGGGATCCAGGCCCACATCGGGCTCTCTGCTCGGCGGGGAGCCTGCTTCCCCCTCTCCCTCTGCCTGCCTCTCTGCCTACCTGTGATCTGTCTCTCTGCCAAATAAATAAATAAAATCTTAAAAAAAAAAAAAGAACTTACACTACTATCAGCTCAAGGAACAATGTCATCTTCTCAACCCTGTAGATTTCTAAGACCCCTTGCTCTCGGACAAACATGTTTCTAATCACAAAAGCTCTAATTTCTTCATCAGAGTAGCTTCTACAATAACTGAGACTCAGATATTTTTATGGACAAAAACAAGTTAAATATGACTTAGAAAAGAAAACGTCTACACTAAACTCAGGAAAACTAGTTTTCCAGGTGGCAGGGGAAGGGAAATCAAGATTGCCATTATAGAACCATATAACTGGATAGGACCTTGGACCAATGCCTTCATTTTACAGGTGAGATTACTGTAAAACAGAAACATGAAGACACTCGTCCAAGGGCATAAAGCTAGTTGCCAGGAAAGCCAGGATTAGAACTCAGGTCTCCTAGTTCTCAGATCAGTGTTCTTTATGCTAAACAGGTGAGAATAAAGCTCAGGAAGGTAAGTACTATTTTAAACAGCAGAGGAGAAGAAAATACATGAGGTCAGGTACATTAGTGACACAGAACTTAAATGGGAGTGAAACAAGAGGTCAGCCTATTGCTGTAATCCAGGTGAACACTGTTATGAAAGAAAAGCCATGAAGTTTATAAAGGTACCAAGAGAAAAAAAGAAAAGAAAAGAAAAGCAGTCTTTATCTGATAAAGAAGAACAACCTATTAGGCAAAGGAAATATCCCTCCAGGATAAGTTTTCTAAAGCTCTCTGAAATAATGTCTAAAAGAACAAAAACAATGAAAAAAATGAATGAATGAAATACCACGAAGTCCCTTAAACCCAAGAACAGTATTTTTCAAGACTTCAGATGAAAAATCAGCAAATTAGAACAGGTAGATGAATAACTTAGACCCAAATAATTCCCTATGCCTGAAATGAAAACCAAGTTAAAAATATTACAGTAAAATTTCCCTAAGGACACAGGAAAGAGGCACCAAAAGCAATTATCTTATTTCCCCTGGGACTGCCAGAGGTAGAATGTGAGCCTATATAGGAAATTAGGTAGAAGAAACCCAAAGCATCATCACAAATGCTTATGAAATTATGAAGGGGATGACAGAGAAGAAAAACACAAAAAACTTTATATTATATATGGAATCCTATTTAAAATAATAAAAAACTTGTGCATGAATATAAAATATTAAATATAAGGAATTAAAAAAATCTTATTTCCAAATTGTCAATGCAAAAGTTACTTTCATTTTAGGTTTAACAATTTAGTTATTCCCAACTATAATTAATAGACATCTCTGACTTTGACATCTCATAAATGTGAACTGGTGAAAAGATTATCACCTCCATACTATATGCCACAGCCTTCAATCTGGATAGTCTTCAAACTTGGTATCATGAATTAAAAGTTTACATAGAATTCCTTATGGAAACATTGTATTATGAAACCAAAATCTGCTTTTTTGACCAAAATCCTTAAAAGTCTTTCTTTTTTTTTTTTCCATTTCCAGCATTTGGATTACAAAGAAAGCAAAATATGCCAGCGTATCTCATGATAACACAGGGCTCACACATTCCAAGTGATATTTATCATCTTAGGACTCCAATTAAAGATTTAACTTTCAGATGCAAATCAGTCCTATATAGTTTCTGAAATTATAACAGTAATGAATTATGTGATTTCAAAAATGTCTTGATTATGCTTCAAAGAATCATACATTTGTCTACCTACTAAGTTGGAATGAAAAGAAATATTATGGAAAGACTGTTCTTGATTTTAATAGTCCATGCTGGCTAGTTTCATCTTTGTGAACAATGATATATTTTCTAAATCCACACATTTAAGGTCCAAGTATAAGAGTTGGATTTTCCTCATTATATATAAAAATAAATGATTTACTCTTCTGAGGGTGAGAACATTGACTATTTGTGTGTAGGGACAGATGCTGGAGGTAAGTAGCCATACCTCAAAACCAAAAAGTAAAAATTCCAAGATTGACGAGTTTTTTAAAAGACTTGAAAGACTGTATTTTAAAACAGCTACCCTAAAAGTTTGAACAATTTTTTCAGTTTGTTTTTAAAATGGTGGCCTTAAATTAAAAAAATTAAAACTAAGTTACACCACTATGTGTCTGTCATCACATTAGAAAACTGCACCATGTAAAATCTGTGGCAAATGAAAAATTGTTTCAACAAGAGGACTTCTGTTTTAATAGTCATCTATGGTGCTCTCGAGGAACACGTTTCGAACATCCAGAATGGACGCTAATTCCAGAATGTGCTTCTGGAGATGAGGGTTTTCCACGGTTTCATCTCTTGGCAGCTGTGGATATGATTCTGGATAGTTTCGTGTTTCCTGGTAGGCAAAAGAGAGAAAAGTCAACTTCTATAATTTAATGAAAGAAATTATATACAACATTAATAACAATATTGTTAACATTAACAATAGTAGGAATAACTTAGTATGTATTTCTCTGTATATTAGTATAATTCTCAATAGGAGTGTACTTGTTGAACATAGGAAACTACTGACATTTAACTACTTTGACCTTAAAAAATTACAGTTTCACATGGTTCAACCTAATATAATATATTCATATATTCAACCTAATATATTCATTCACTTGTTATTTTACAAGTATTTATTGGGTCTTACCATTTTTGCTATACTGTAGAAATATAACTCCAACTTTTTAGGGGAGAAGTCCTAGATTATGTAGGAATTCAACAAGTATTTGCTAAATGAATGAATAAACAGAGGTTGCAGCAGAAATTAAAATGAGAGGAAAGACAGGAGAAACCCTAAAAAAGTCAAATTAATGAGCAATGCTCTGCGTGGCTTAGTCGGTTAAGCATCTGCCTTTGATGGTTATGATCTCCAGGTCCTGGGGCTGAGCCCCATATTGGGCTTCCTGCTCAGTGGGGAATCTGCTTCTCCCTTCCTCTCTCTCTCTCTCCCTCCCTCTACCCCTCCCCACTGCTCATTCTCTCAAATTAATATATTTTTAAAAATTAATGAGCCTTGACAATTAATTATAGCCCAGGGAGGTTTCAGAGATGATGGTAAGATTTTAGGAACAAATGACATAAAAGAGCTGGAAGGCATTTGAGAGAAAAAGAGAAGTAAAAGAAGAAATGATTTGGAGTCTAAAGCTTCAGGTTTTAGGTATATTTTATTTGAAGTAATAGGGTAATACAAAAAGAATTGCCCCTCCAAAGGGATGTGAAAATTCAGGTCTATCTCAGAAGACAGGTTTGAGAAGTATATGTAAAGATGGATATAATATGCATGGAGATAAATATTAAAGTCATGAAAATGGCTAAGGTTTTTTTAAATTTAAATTTTATTTCTTCAGTGTTCCAAGATTCATTGTTTATGCACCCCACCCAGTGCTCCACGCAATACATGCCCTCCTTAATACCCATCACCAGGCTCACCCCACCCTCTTCCAAAACCCTCACTTTGTTGCTCAGTGTCCACAGTCTCTCATGCTTCGTCTCCCCCTCTGATTTACCCCAATTCAGTTTTCCTTTCTTTCTCCTAATGTCCTCCATGTTACTCCTTATGCTCCACAAGTAAGTGAAACCATAAGCTAATTGACTTTCTCCGCTTGGCTTATTTCACTCAGCATAATCTCCTCCAGTCCCATCCATGCTGATACAAAAGTTAGGTATTCATCCTTTCTGAGGGAGGCATAATATTCCATTGTACATATGGACCATATCTCCTTTATCCATTCATCTGTTGAAGGGCATCTTGGCTCTTTCCACAGTTTGGCGATTGTGGCCATTGCTGCAATGAACACTGGGGTACATATGGCCCTTCTTTTCACTACATCTGTATCTTTGGGGTAAATACCCAGTAGTACAATTGCAGGGTTAAAGGGTAGCTCTATTTTTAATTTTTTAAGGAATCTCCACACTGTTTTCCAAAGTGGCTGCAGCAAAACTGCATTCCCACCAACAGTGTAAGAGGGTTCCCCTTTCTCCACATCTTCTCCAACACTTATTGTTTCCTATCTTGTTAATTTTGGCCATTTTAACTGGTGTAAGGTGGTTTTGATTTGAATTTCCCTGATGGCTAATGATGATGAACATTTTTCGTGTCTGTTAGCCATTTGTATGTCCTTTTCTGGAGAAGTGTCTGTTCATGTCTTCTGAAAAATGGCTAAGATTTCTAAGAATATTAGCAGAGTGGAAGAAAAAGGAGTCCCTAAGGAGAAAGAGGAAATATCAGAAAGAAAGAAAGAAAAAACAAAACAAAACAGAAAAGGAATAGTAAAGGAAAAGGAAAAAAAAAACTGTAATTACATAAAAACAAAAAGAAACAGACCATTTCAAAAATCTGGTATTCTCACTTGGAAATTCTTCTTTATTTGATAAGTTCTTTCTTTCTTTCTTTCTTTTTTTTTTTAAGTGATTTTATTTATTGACAGAGAGAGAGAGAGAGAGAGAGAGAGAGAGAGAGAGAGAGAAAGCATGAGCAGGGGGCAGAGGTAGAGGGAGAGAGAGAAGCAGACTCCCTACTGAGCAGGGAGCCTGATGTGGGACTCAATTCCAAGATGCCAGGATCATGACCTGAGCCAAAGGCAGCCGCTTAACTAACTGAACCATCCCGGTGCCCCTTGGTAATTTCTATCGACTATAATTTTGCCACTCATTTAAAATTTCCTGTAGAAGTAAGTTAATACTTTATGCCTCTCTCACAACAGTTCATATATTCAAATATCACTTCCACCTTTCTTCAGCCCTTTAGCATTACTCATTACAATTATAAAGACCAAATTCTTGTTTTACCACACTAAATACTCTGAGGAGATACAAAAAAGAACTGTTGGGGCGCCTGGGTAAAATCTTAAAAGACCCGGGATCGAGTCCCACATCGGGCTCCCTGCTTGGCGGGAAGCCTGCTTCTCCGTCTCTCACTCCCCCTCCTTGTGTTCCCTCTCTCTCGCTGTGTTTCTCTCTGTCAAATAAATAAAATCTTAAAACAAACAAACAAAAAAACCAACCAAACAAACAAAAGAACTGTTAACAGCCCCAATAAAAAAACCCCAAAACAAGAACTACAGGGGGACTATTGTAAGGTGAACAATTCTCTTAGCTCACACAGGGCTGAGAGATGTTTGAGTTCTGACCAAACACTTCCTGGAGGGGAGACTATCCATCTGCTGAAACAGGGCATATATGAGAGACCCCAGAAAAATTATGCCTCTTAGTATTTGGCCAAAATAAACCTATATCTATATGCTACCATTACTCTAAATCTACCTCTAAAAAGCTTAAAAACAAGCTATAAGAAGGTCAAAGGAATTTGCAAGTTGATTTAACCCCTGCTAAAATAAAGTCCAATATTCCTTAAAGAAAGACAACAAAGTCCAGAATTCAACATCATAAAATTTGCAATGTACATACTCTAAGAGAAAATTACTAGACATACAAAAAAATAGGAATATGAGAGCCCAAACCAGTAGGAAAAATCATAAACACAAACTTCCAAATGATAGAGAATATAGTATTAGGAGACAAGGACTTTAGCTCTTATGCACATAGTCAAGAGCACAAAGGAAAACATAATGAGGAGGGAAATGGAAAATATTAAAAGAACGAAACAGAACTCCTAGAGATGAGAAAAATGTAATTCCTGAAATGAAAAACTAACTGGATAGGATTGATAGCATATTAGACACTAAGAAAGAAAACATCAGTGAACTTGAAGACACTGCAATAGAAACTGAAATGGAAAGAAAGAAAAAGACTTTTTTGGAAAAATTAAGAGCACATGAAGGGATATGCAGATTCACAACAGGTTGTCTAATATATATGTAACTGTCCCAGAGAGAATTGAGGAAGGAAGAAAAATACTGAACAAAACTGACCAAAAGTATTCCAAAATATTCCAAGATCCAAGATGATCAGTGAACTCTAATTAAAAAAAAAAAAAAAAAAAAAAAAAAAAAAAAAAAAAAAAAAAAAAAAAAAAAAAAAAAAAAAAAGGGCGCCTGGGTGGCTCAGTGGGTTAAAGCCCCTGCCTTTGGCTCAGGTCATGATCTCAGGGTCCTGGGATCAGGGCCCGCATAGGGCTCTCTGCTCAGCAGGGAACCTGCTTCCTCCTCTCTCTTTGCTTGCCTCTCTGCCTACTTGTGATATCTCTCTCTCTGTCAAATAAATAAATAAAATCTTTATTAAAAAAAAAAAAAGAAAACCCTACCAAGGTACATCATAATCAAATTATAGGAAATAATATGAAGAGAAAATCTTAAAAATACCCAGAGAAAAATGAAAAGACATATTACACATCACAATAATTGACAGAACAAATATTCAGAAAATCAGTAAAGATATAAAAACCATGATGAACAACATTATAAGTCACAGTGATGTAACATTTATAAAACTCTTCATTTGACGGGATGACATTAGCAGCATGAATGATTATATCAAGTGTCAGTGTAACATTTACCATGACAGATGACATCTGGATGATAAAACAAGTCTCAGTAACTTAAAAGGACTTAAGCCATACAAGGTGTATTGTCTAACCATAAAGGAATTATCTTAGAAGTCAATAAGATAAAGATAGTTCAAATATTTGCTTTTTATTTATTATTTTAAAAAATATTTATTATTTGAGAGAGAGAGACAGAACAGGGGAGAGGGGCAGATGGTGAGGGAGAAGAGACTCTCAAGCAGACTCTGCCTTGAGCATGGAACACAGTGAGGGCTTGATTTCAGAACCCTAAGATTATGAACTGAGCCAAAATCAAGAGTTGGACACAACAGACTGAGCCTCCCAGGTGCCCCAATAACTCAAATATTTAGCTACAAAATAACATATTCCTAAATAACCTGTGGTTACAAAAAAAAAATTAGAGTGAAACAAAGGCTGTTTCAGGGGCGCCTGGGTGGCTCAGTTGGTTGGGCGACTGCCTTCGGCTCAGGTCATGATCCCCGAGACCCCAGATCGAGCCCTACATCGGGCTCCCTGCTCGGCGGGAAGCCTGCTTCTCCCTCTCTCACTCCCCCTGCTTGTGTTCCCTCTCTGGCTGTTTCTCTCTGTCAAATAAAAAAAAAATCTTAAAAAAAAAAAAAAAAGAAAGACTGTTTCAGAGAAATAAATAATGAAAGAATTCACCACCAGATTTGCCCTATAAGAAGTGATAAAACAAATTCTGTAGTAACAAAAAGGACAGCAGATGGAAGACTAAATACAGGAAGAAATAAAGAGTGCCAAAAATGGTAATTACATTTGATTTTTGATTTTTTCTCATTTAAAAAATTTGAAAAAGATTTTAGTTATCTATTTCAGATAACGCACAAGAGAGCACAAGTTGGGGGAAGCACAGACTGGAGAGGGAGAAGCAGGCTCTCTGATAAGCAGGCAGCCAAATACAGGGGGTAGGGCCTCGATCCCAGGACCCTGAGATCATGACCTGAGCAGAAGGCAGACACTTAACCAACTCAGCCACTCAGGTGCCTCACCATTTAAAAAGTTTTTAAAAAGATCATTGACTGTTTAATGTATGCTAACCACAAAGTATCATTTACTATATACTGATTCATAAAAATCAAATGCAGAGTTGGGAGGTAGAGTATTGAAGTAGACTGTTATAAGAAAATTATATTAAATGTGAAGTTGTATTAAAAAGTAAGACAACAGAAAGAGATAAATCAATAGTGTTGTTAAAATAAAATTCTAAAACCAAACCAAACCAAACCTCAATTAATTCAAATGAAGATGAAAGCAGCAGAGAAAGAAAAAAAGGTACAACCCACAGAGCCAGGACAAAGAGGTAACAAATAACAGTAGATTTATTTTTTTATTTTTTATTTTTTTTAAAGATTTTATTTATTTGACAGAGAGAAACACAGCCAGAGAGGGAACACAAGCAGGGGGAATGAGAGAGGGAGAAGCAGGCTTCCCGTCGAGCAGGGAGCCCGATGTGGGACTCGATCCCAGGTCTCCGGGATCATGACCTGAGCCGAAGGCAGTCGCTTAACCAACTGAGCCACCCAGGCGCCCCCTAAATAACAGTAGATTTAAATCAAGCTATGTTAAAAATTACATTTAATATAAGCACTAATTCAAAACTAAAAATATCAAATGAAAGTAGATTGGCAAACTAAATAGAAGAAAAATGCAGGACCTAATTAATGCTACTGGAACCAAATTCACTTTGGGAGGGCCTGGCTCAGTTGGTTAAGCATCTGCCTTCAGCTCAGGTCATTGATCCCAAGGTCTGGGGATTAAGCCCAGCATAGGCATCAGCATCAGGCACCCTGCTCAGCGGGAGTCTGCTTCTCCCTCTGCCTCTCCACACCCCTCTTCCCCCTGCTTGTGCTCTCTTTCTTGCTCTTTTTCTCTTTCAAATAAATAAATAAAATCTGAAAAAAAAGAAAAGAAAAGAAATCCACTTTAAGTATAGGGAGAGCCATAGGTTAAAGTGAAAGGATGAAAAAAGATTTGCCATGAAAACACAAACCAGAAGAAAACTGGTAGGGTTACATTAATATTAATCAAATTGATTGCAGGTCAAGGAATATTGCCACACATAATAGACATTTCATAAATGAATGGGTAATTTCAACAAGAAGATATAACAACCCTACATATGTATGAACTCAATAACAGCTTCAAGTTGCACAAAGGAAAAACAACTGAAATGAGAACTTAACTAATTCACAATTATAAACATAGGTTTAGATACCCCTCTGGCAGAGGTAGAAAAAACAGAGAGAAAATCAGTAAGAATACAGAAGACTTAAAGGAGACTGTTTGAGGGTGTCCGAGTGGTTCAGTCAGTTACGTGTCTGTCTTCAGCTCAGGTCATGATCCCAGGGTCCTGATATCGAGCTCCACATCAGGTTCCCTGCTCGGTGGGAAGCCTGCTTTTCTCTCCTCCTGCCTGCCACTCCCCTTATTTGTGCTCTCTCTCTCTCTCTCTCACTGTCAAGTAAACAAATAAAATCTTGGAAAAAAAAGAACACTGTTTAAAATAGTTCAGTAACAAACTGAACAAACTGGCATTTATATGTAACTCCATTTTTTTTTTTAACAGAGAGAAAGAGAGCATGAGGTTGGGGTGGGGCAGAGGTAGATCTTAAATAAATTTCAAATTATCTAAATCATACAACTAAGCAGTGCTTAAAAATGCTTATATTAGAAGAGAAAAAGGTTGTTAGGTCTAAGCTTAAAAATTTAGAAATTAAAAAAGCAAATTAAAAATCACAGTACAGTTGTATAGTTGACCCTTGAACAATGCAGGGAGAGGGGTTTGGAGTGTCGACCTCCGCACAGGTGAAAATCCACATGTAACTTTATGGGGTACCTGGCTGGCTCGATGGGTGGAACATGCGACTCTCGATCTTAGGGCTGTAATCTCTACACGTGTTGAATGTAGATTACTTAAAAATACAATCTTTTAAAAAAATCCATATATAACTTTAGACTCCCCAAAATTAACTAAGAGCCTACTGTTGACTGGAAAGCATTACTGATAACATAAAGAGCCAATTAACACATATATTATATGTATATGTATTATGTACTATATTCACAATAAACTAGAGAAAAGCAAATGTTATTAAGAAAATCACTAGGAAGGGGCACCTGGGTGGCTCAGTTGTTTGAGCGACTGCCTTCGGCTCAGGTCATGATCCGGGAGACCTGGGATCGAGTCCCACATTGGGCTCCCTGCTCGGCGGGAAGCCTGCTTCTCCCTCTCGCACTCCCCCTGCTTGTGTTCCCTCTCTGGCTGTGTTTCTCTCTGTCAATTAAATAAAATCTTTAAAAAAAAAAAGAAAAAGAAAATCACTAGGAAGAGAAAATGCATTTCAGTACTCCATTATATAAAAAAAATTCAGATAAGTGGAACTCCGTGTTCAAACCTGTGTTATTTAAAAGTCAACTATAATTAAAAAGAAAAAAATAAGGAATATATGGAAAGATTATAAAGAGATGCACAGCAGTAAAAAGAAAAAGGAAACAAAAGCTGTTCATTTGGAAAGATCACTAGGATTAGCAAACTTCTAGCTAGACTGAAAAAGAAAAAACAAGACAGGAAATATTACCAGTATGAGGATAAAAGATCACTAGAGAGCCTACATAGATTAAAAGGATAATGGAATATTATGAACAATGTTTTCTAATAAATTAGACAAACTTGTAAGACACGAATTATCAAAGTTGACTAAGAAAACAGAAAACATGAAAAGTCTTTGAAACTGAATTCATAATTTAAAAATTTCCAAGAAGGAACACTCCAGGCTCAGATGGCTTCACTCGTGAATGCTATCAACCCTTCAGGGACGAAATAATACCAATCCTAAAGAAACTTTAACAAAACCACATGAAGATACTATAAGAATAGAAAATTAAATCCCTAGGGGTCCCTGGGTGGCTCAGTTGGTAAAGCATCTGCCTTTGGCTCAGGTCATGAACCCAGGGTCCTGGGATCAAGCCTTGCATCAGGATCCTTGCTCAGCGGGGAGTCTGTTTCTCCCTCTACCCTTCCCTCCTCTGCTTGTGTTCTCTCTTTCTCTCTAATAAATAAATAAAATCTTAAAAAGAAAGAAAGAAAGAAAAAGAATTTAGTCCCATACTCACTCATAACAAGAGATACAAAGATCCATAAGGATATACTAGCAAATTGAATTCAGCAATGCAAAAAGATTATACATGACCACAAAATATAATTAACAATATACATATACAAGGTTGAACTTACTGTTAAAAAAATCAACCAGTGCTATTCACCATGTTAACAGAATATGTATTATATCACTTAATGAAGAAAAAAAGTATTTGAAAATTTTCCATACCTATTACTGATTTAAAAAAAATCTCAACAGATGAGGAATAGAAGGGAGCTCAGTCAACCTAAGACAGGATCTATAAAAACCGACAGTCAACATCTAATTTACGGTAAAAGATTAAATATTTTTCCCCGAATACCAGGAACAAAATGAGGATATCCATTCTCACTAGTTCTATTCAACATTTTACCAGAAGACCTAACTTTGAAATAAAGTACAAAAGCAAAAACAAAACAAACAAAACCCCACCATACCGAAAGGCACACAGAGTGGAAAGGAAGAATAAAAACTATTGTTTGAAAATGACATGATCAGGTACATACAAAATCTTAAGGAATGTATAAAAAAGCTAACAAAACCTATGTTTCAATTTAGCAAGACTGCAAGGAAACATGGTCAATTTTTTCTTTTTAAGATTTTATTTATTTATTTGACAGAGAGAAACACAGCCATTAAGGGAACACAACCAGTGGGAGTGAGAGAGGGAGAAGCAGGCTTCCCCCTGCTCAGGAATCCCGATGCGGGGCTTAATCCCGGGACTCCAGGATTATGACCTGAGCCGAAGGCAGACGGACGCTTAACCAACTGAGCCACCCAGGCGCCCCACAAGGTCAATTTTTTTTTTTTAAAGATTTTATTTATTTGACAGAGAGAAACACAGCCAGAGAGGGAACACAAGCAGGGGGAGTGAGAGAGGGAGAAGCAGGCTTCCCGCCGAGCAGGGAGCCCGATGTGGGGCTAGATCTCGGATCTCCGAGATCATGACCTGAGCCGAAGGCAGTCGCTTAACCAACTGAGCCACCCAGGCGCCCCAATTTTTTTTTTTTAAGATTTTATTTATTTATTTGACAGAGAGAAACACAGCTAGAGAGGGAACACAGGCAGGGGGAGTGAGAGAGGGAGAAGCAGGCTTCCCACCGAGCAGGAATCCCGATGTGGGACTCGATCCCGAGTCTCCAGGATCATGACCTGAGCCGAAAGCAGCCGCTTAACCATCTGAGCCACCCACGCACCCCACAAGGTCAATTTTTAAAACAGCAGTGTTTCTGTGTATTAGAAACAAATAATTGGAAAATGAAATAAAAAATAAAGTTCTATTTATAATGCATCTCTAAACTTGAAATACTCTGGAATAAGTCTATTAAGGCACACCTATAAGATCAGAATCACAAAACACTGAGAGAAACTGAAGACCTAAATAAATGGGGAAATATGCCATAGTCGTTGATTAACTCAATCTTACTAAAATACAATTTTCCACAGATTGGTTACAGATTAAATGCAATCCCAATCAAAATGTGAACTTGTTGCTAAATTTCACATAGAAATGACGTAGAATAACCAAAACACTTAAATTTTAGGGGGATTTACACTACAGGATATTAAGACTTACTATAAAACTGGAATAATTAATAAAAAACAAAACAAAACAAAAAAAACCCTGGAATAATCAAGGCAGAAGTGTATTGGAGAAAAATGCCAGTGGTCAATGGAACAGATTTAGAGTCTAGAAATATCTCTATACATATATGGATGACAGATTTTTAAAAATGTTACAAAAGTGATTCAATGAGAAAAGGATGACTATTTCAATGATACATTTCTTGGATAAAACACAAACCACAAAACAAAAAAATTGGTTTGTTGAAACTTCATCAAAAATTTAAAAGCCACTGTTAAGAAAAGTCACTATTGGGGTGCCTGGATGACTCAGAGGGTTAAGCCTCTGCCTTCAGCTCAGGTCATGATCTCAGGGTCCTGGGATCGAGTCCCACATTGGACTCTCTGCTCAGTGGGGAGCTAGCTTCCCCCTCCTTCTCTGCCTGCTTCTCTGTCTACTTGTGATCTCTCTCTCTGTCAAATAAATAAATATAATCTTTAAAAAAAAAAGCCACTGTTCAAGAAAAGAAGAAGTCAACCACAAAATGTAAAAAAATATAGCTGAGAAACACATGAAAAGATGTCTAACATCACATTATTCAGTGAAATGCAAATTGAAACTACAATAAGATGCCACTATAAATTAAAAAGAAATGGGGCGTCTGGTGGCTCAGTCATTTGTGCATCTGCCTTTGGCTTGGGTTGTGATTCCAGGGTCCTGGGTTTGAGCCCCCTGCTGAGCAGAGAGTCTGGGTTCTCCCTCTGTCCCTTCCCCTGCTCATGCTCATTCTATCTCTTAAATAATTAAATAAAACCTTAAAAAATATTCACAAAAATAGTTGAAATTTAAAAGACTGACACCACCAAATGTTGGCAAGGATATAGAGAAACTTTCATACATTGTTGCTGGAAACATAAAATGGTACAAATACTCTGAGAAAAAGTGACAGTTAGTTTCTTTCTTTCTTTCTTTCTTTCTTTCTTTCTTTCTTTCTTTCTTTCTTTTTTTCTTTCTTTATTTTCTCTCTCTCTCTCTCTTTCTTTCTTTTTTTTTTAAGATTTTATTTATTTGACAGAGAGAAACACAGCCAGAGAGGGAACACAAGCAGGAGGAGTGAGAGAGGGAGAAGCAGGCTTCCCGCAGGAAGCCCGATGTGGGACTCGATCCCAGGTCTCTGGGATCATGACCTGAGTCGAAGGCAGTCGCTCAACCAACTGAGCCACCCAGGCGCCCCAAAGTCTGACACTTTCTAATAAAATTAAACACATACCTACCCTATGACCAAGAAAATCATATCTGAGCAGAACTGTACAACAAGGTTCACAGCTGCTTTATTTATTGCAGTCAAAAATTTTAAAACTGCCCAGGTGTTCATCAAAAGGAGAAGACCTAAATAAACTGTGTTATATTCAGTGAGTGCACTCCTACTATGACTCAGTAATAAAGAGGAATGAACTACTTCTATATGAAACATGGATGAATCTCAGGAATAACATGCTTAGTCAAAGAAGGTTTACGCAAAGGAGCAGATACTGTGTAATTCAAGTTCATGAAAAGCTGAAAGAAAGCTATAGTGAAAATAGTAAAAATGGCATTACCTCTGGGGTAATGGGTACTGGCCTGACCGGAAGAGGTTGTAGAGAGAGTTTTTTGGAATGATGCTATGTTGTATAACTTGAATTGTATATGAGTTACGCAGGCATATGTATTTGTCAAAATTCACCTAATGGTACATGTTAGTTTCGTGCACTTTACCGTATATGAACCTACATTTATTTATTTATTTATTTATTTATTTATTTATTTATTTATTTATTTATTTTTAAAGATTTTATTTATTTGACAGAGAGAAACACAGCCAGAGAGGGAACACAAGCAGGGGGAGTGAGAGAGGGAGAAGCAGGCTTCCCGCCGAGCAGGAAGCCCGATGTGGGGCTTGATCCCGGGTCTCCAGGATCATGACCTGAGCCGAAGGCAGTTGCCCAACCAACTGAGCCACCCAGGCGCCCCTATTTATTTATTTTTTAAAGATTTTATTTATTTGACAGAGAGAAACACAGCCAGAGAGGGAACACAAGCAGGGGGAGTGAGAGAGGGAGAAGCAAGTCTCCTGCCGAGCAGTGAGCCCGATGTGGGACTCGATCCCCGATCTCCGGGATCATGACCTGAGCCGAAGGCAGTCACTTAACCAACTGAGCCACCCAGGTGCCCCTGAACCTACATTAAAAAAAAGGTGTGTGTGTGTGTGTGTGTGTGTGTGTAGTTATTTACATGTATGATAAAGTGTTGAGGGGTAAAATCTATTGATGTCCATTTATTTCGAAATGCATCACAAATTGAGATAAACTGATGAATAGAACGAGAAATGGATAAATGGACAGACATACTAAAGCAAATATATCAAACTGTTACCTGCAGAATCCATCTAGTGTACATCTGGATAGTCACTGTACAACTCTTTCACATTTAAAATTACCATAATAAAATGGAAAAATTATATATATATTAAATATTTTATTTATTTGACAGAGAGAAACACAGCTAGAGAGGAACACAAGCAGGGGGAGTGAGAGAGGGAGAAGCAGGCTTCCCGCTGAGCAGGGAGCCGGATGCGGGGCTCGATCCTGGGACTCTGGGATCATGACTTGAGCCAAAGGCAGCCACTTACTGACTAAGCCACCCAGGGGCCTCAAAAATCTTCATATTGTTACACTACAAGTTGCAATAGACTTAAAAATGTTCAGGCATATGGTGCCTGGGTGGCTCAGTCGGTTAAGCATCCAATTCTTGGTTTCAGCTCAGGTTATAATCTCAGGGTCATGAGTCTGAGCCCTGTGTCAGGCTCCACATTCAATGCAGAGTCTGCCAGAGATTCTCTCTCCTTTTGTTTCCCTCTCCTCCTCTCCCCACTCACTCTCTCTCTCTCTCTCTCTCAAATAAATAAATGAAATCTTTAAAAAATGTTCAGACATATTTGAAAAAGAACCAAATGTTACATATAGAAATGAAAAATGTAATGGCTAAAATTTTTAAAACCTCAACAGTGTTATGTAGTTATAACTACAGAAAAAAAATCACTTTTGAGCAAAATGGACAAAAGATTTGAACACACTCTTCACAAAGAGAACATAGAACAAGACAGGAAGAGCTGCTCAACCTAAAAGCAATCTCAGAAATAAAAATTAAAACCACAATGAACAACTATTTTATATCCATTAGATTCACATGATATAAAGTAAGACTGCAACAAGTGTTGGTGAGGATTAGAGCAAAAGTAACTCTCACACACTACCAGTGAGTATATATTGATACAACCACTTTGCAAAACATTTGGCATTACTCAGGAAAGTTGAAGATGCTTATATAATGACTTCCCATTCCACTACAGAAAATCTTATACATGCGTATCATGTAACTGATAGGCGATTTCACAGTGGCATTGTTTCTAATAATAAAAAAATGGAAACAACATAAATGTCCATCATCAGTAAAATAGATAAGAAATTTTTGATATACAGTCAAACAATGAAATCCTACAGTGCAGTGAAAACAAATGGATGAAATCTACTGTTTTCATTAACTTGGCTCAATCTCAGGAACGTAATAGTAGGTAAAAAAAAAAAAAAGCAAGCTGTGGAAGTACAGATATACTCTAGATCCATCAACATGTTGTGTAGGAATATAAATACATGTGGCAAAACCATAAAAAACAACGAATGATAATTATAAAATTCAGGATTTTAATTTCATTTGAGAGAGAGAGGATCCATGAGGGGCTCAAAAGGTTATGAAAATGTTCTACTTCTTTTTTTTTTTTTTTTTTTTTTTAAATGTTCTACTTCTTAAACTGGTATTCAGATGTGCCTTATATGGGTTATCTTCATACATTACATAATAAATTATAAATACTATTTTGGATCTATACAAATTTTATTTAATATAGTATATGTAATAAAATGTAATATATGATTCCTAACATACCTACAATAGGTAAAATTGGTCTTTAATAATATTCTTTGCCTACCCGAAAAATCTTGTGCATCCGCATGGTGGCTGAACAAAAGATAAATCTTGTGAGAAGCAAGCGAAGGAACTCATCTCCAAAAAACTGGAGAAATGCTTGATCTGCAAAAAGGAGAAAAATGACAGTAAAAAGATGCTTAAAAGAAAAACTCATTTCAAAGGGGAAGAAAGTTCAGGAAAACCTTCTCAACTTCCCTGCCTTCAACAAATACCTTTAAAAATTCAAACAATTTCAACAACATAAAGCCATAAACTATGTTAAGTGTGCAGTTAGATTAGTAGGGTACCTATTGAACGTGAATGGGTCAGTAGCTGGGCAATATCGCGGTTGATTTTTCGAAGATATTCTTGGCACTTTTCCCATAGACCTCTGCGCATGCTTGACAATCCAGAGACAAACAGGAAGGCCATTAGAGGATTGTTCAAAAAGAGAGTGAAGAGGCTACCTCGTTGAGACTGATCTGTAATAACAAACATGTTACATATATACAGACAACAGTTTTGCAAAAGGTAAGAAATGCATTTGAGGAATATTTTAATATAATGATAATACACAAAGCTAAAGCTGTATCATTAAATCATAATTCAATGAAGTAGATTCTGTATGGAACTACAAAAACATCCGAGGTATGCTGCTTTCTGTTGAACAAACTTAAGACAGAGCCTAGTAAACTTCAGAGAAATGGAAAAGGAACATATTCATTTGCCTTTTTCACTCCAGCTAACAAATTTTATCCAAATACGGCAAGTACATGGGCAGTTCATGATAGAATTCTCTGATGAGTATTAGAACTGGCAATCTTTTCCATTCCCTTTTGTTAGTTGCTCTTTCTCTGCTTATCCCTTAAATAGCAATATTTTTTTTCTTTGACCCTATATATTGCCGATCTCACCTACTCCCATAATTTCAGCCATCACGTATATGCCTACTGATTCCCAGTTCTCTTATCTGCAGCCTAGATTGAGCTTGTTAGGTCTAGAACAGCAATGTCCTACTATAGCTACTGGACACTTAAAATATTACCAGTCCAAAGTGAGGTGCACTGTGAAATGTAAAATATATGTAGGATTTCAAAGTCTCACTACAAAAAGACAAATTAACATTAATTTCACCCATTAAACTTTTTTTTAATGTGATGACTAGGAAATCTGAAATTACATGTGACTTGTATTATCCTTCCATTGAACAGAGATGCTCTAGACTACAATATTCAACCAAAGTTTCAAAGGTAACCTCAAACTCAACATGTCAGAAATGGAAAGGAAATTCTTCCCCCTTTTGTCTCTACAAATCTGCTTCTTATCCAGCACCAACATTTCTACCTACACCTTACCCAGAAACCTGGAAGTTCACCTCTGCCTCCTTCCTTCTCTTATTGCCTCATATCCAATCCATCACCAAATCCTGTTGGCTCTCTGGGCTCAGTTATCTTTTGAAGCCACCATCACCTGCCTATTTCCATCAATGCTCCTCTCCAATCTGTTCTCCACAAGGTTAGTGAATGCTCTTCCATGCTTCTGTTCACAATCTTTTGATGGCACCCTACTGTTTTCCATTTAAATCTCTTCACAAATCCTAAAAGGTTTTTCATGATTCAGTCCCACAGTCCCACACCCTATCCTTCCACTAGCAGGAAGTACTTTAATTTCTCTGTATGTTCCATAAACTGGGGCACCTGGCTGGCTCAGTGGGTAGAGCACATGGCTCTTAATCTTGGGGTTGTGAGTTCAAGCCCCACATTGGGTATAAAGATTAGTTACAAATAAAATCTTAAAAAAATGTTCTATAAACTTTCTCATCACAGAGCTCTTATGTCTGGGCTTAAATGCTATTGCTCTGCTAGAACATTCTTGTTAACCATGTCCCAGCTCCATATAATTCTATATAACCTTCAACTCCACTTTGACATCTTTTTATTCATTTTCTTCACCCGCAAGGGCTGCTTAGGAGTTCCTCTTATGTGTTCCGTGTGCTTCCTCCTATGAAACACTAATAGCACCTATAAGAAATGCCTCGTACATTGTCTATATCTTCCGTTAGACAAGTCGCTCTGTGAGAAACACACTGTGTTTGTGTGGTCAGAGTGTTATCTCCAGCGCCCAGTACAGTACCTGATAAATAAATGCTGAATAAACATTTGTTGTATAGATGATGTAACTCATGGTTCAAGGGAGAACTGGAGACCTTAGATACCAGTGGTGTGGTGCAGGAACCTAATTAGACATCCCAAATACTTAAATATCTGCTAGCTTTGTACCCAGATGGGCCATATTTAAGGCACTAGAGTCTAAGCTTTCTAGCACAAATATATGATACTGGACTAAAAAAATGTTAAGGATGTATACTACAACTAAGTGTAGTATACTACAACTAATAAATATTAATAATAATGACCATTTAAAAATGATAGTTACCACATATTGAATACTTACTATATACTCAGAATTATTTAACGAGGCCGTACTATTATTATCTCCATTTGATAGGAAAGAAACTGAGGCACAGAATGGCTACATAACTTCCCAAGGTCACATAGCTAGTCAGTGGTAGTCGAAATTCCAATTCCATCAGCTTGCCTCCAGAGTCTCTGTTTTTACCCTCTACACAATAAAGCCTTTTGGAACAAACAATTTTGGCAGTAACCCATTAGATCATGCCATTTTAAATTAAGCTGTACCTTGATAGGACACATCGACAGCAGAAAGCACTCTTAAGTAATTGGAAGGGGTTACATTTCTCCAGAAATGACAGGAAACAGGTTAACAAAGTCCTCAAAGCAGGAGAATTTTACCGTTGTTTGAAGGTAAGTTCTATCCCTTAGTAATTTGACTTTTGGATACAAGAACTTAATATGTCTACATGTTTTTCCCTGTTAAGTAGCAGAACTTACCTTAAAACAACGGTGAAAAGTCTCCAGCTTCTCTCAGGCTTTCAAATGCTGACCATCACTTCCTGTGTCAAACTATGTCAGCAGACAGGACTTCTGGCTGGGAAGTAGCAGTAAGATGCCATCTCCCACAGAGAGACATCAGCACTATTCACAGTCAGGGAGATAGTGAAACAGTGACAAGTACTGCTAAAACAGGGTTAAGGTGTGTTTAGTTTTTACCTAGCGTAATGAGTGGGAGTTCGAACTAGATTTTACATGTTGCTTATCAAGGACAGATTACTAAAAGACAGTCTTTCATTTCTCAGCCATAAATTGGACACACTGTCTCCCTAGCACACTGAAAAGAGGTGCTTTTATTTAAAAAATACAACAAGGTAAAAATAAAAGAAACCCTTTAAGTTGTGCCTGTAAGGTTATCCTAACTCATAGGCATAGGCTGAGAAGTTTTCTAGACCAGAAATCATATGGTCTTTAAAAATGCCTAAAAAAAGTAACCAGAGATATAGGAAATCATGCTGTGTGAAGGGCGACACTCACATCAAAACCAAAACCAAACCAAACAAAAAACACCTGCAAAACAAAGTTTTAAAATTCACAAATCATGAGGTTTCCAACAGTAAGGGATCAAAAACCACCTTTTTTTCAGGGATGATTTATCGTTTCTTTTAGAATTATCTCAAGACCTAATGGGAGCATATTAAAGAAGTCTAGTTGTTGGCAAGACTTCTGCATTTTTTCAGATGGACACCTGCCACATTAGAGACTATAAATCCACATGTGATCATTACAGGTGGGGAGGCAAAGATCAGTATTATTCAAAATGTAGACTGTGTTTATTTGCAACCTATGAATGTATCACGTAACAACAACATACCTTGTAAAGCTTTTGGATATGCTGTAGGAGAAAGCAAGCAGACTAGTGGCTGTCCAAATAAGTTTGTGAAATTCTGTAACATATAAGAATTTAAAACTTTCATTAAAAATTTAACTAAAGATAGTTACTCTAGTAATTTTCCAAAGCACATCATTAGTGTATATAGGGTCTTTTACTCATAAGCAGATGCAGAGACATCATTAACAGTGGAACAGATTGCCATCCATGTAAAATTGCCATGCATACAGGCTTTCTTAAAATAGTGAAGTTTACTAGAAAGAAACTATTGACTTTAAAATAAAGGCATATACATAGTTGCAGTGTTATAGGGAGAGGTCTTCTGACTGCTGGCCAAGAGGGGGCCCCAAAGGGCAATGTACACTAATATATACAACGGTGGATTTTCTAAGCTCTAGAATCTGGCTCTCAGCTCCACATGCTCTAAAACCTGACCTCCTGGGGAGTAATCAGAGAAGACTGCAACCGTTTCTCATTGTAAATCAAATTAACTGCTCACACAGAATGATGTATAAAACCAGAATGTCAATACATTAATTTACAGTGAGGATTAAAGTTGATACTCAAACTAGAACACTCTTTGTTTGACCAAGGATATCCTTTCTCTAAAGGATGGAAAGACACAATATGTTCTTTAGAGAGAAACCCATTCTAAAGGTATCGTTACATTAATTTATGAAAATTTGAACCAACCTCAATAAAAATGGCCACAGATATTTTTCCCTGCAACTGAAAAAAATAATTCTAAAGTTCATATGGAAAAAGTAGATTAGCCAAGAAAACTCTTAAAAAGAAGAACAAAGAGAGGGAGGGAACTAGACTCATGAGATATTGAAACATACTTTAAAGCCTCAGTAACTAAAAATATGTGGCACTGGTGAAAGAATAGGCAGAAGACTGATATAAGAGAACAAAGAATCCAAAATTAGACCCCAAAACAGATAGAATTTCAGTATATATGATAAAGATGATAGGTCAAATTAGGAAATAGGAAAATTTGGAGCACTGGCTGGCTTAGTTGGAAGAGCATGACATGCGTGCAGCTCTTGACCTCAGAGTCTTGAGTTCGAGTGTCACACGCTGGGTGTAGAGATTACATAAAATAAATGAATAAAAAAATTTTTAAGAAAGTAGGAAAATCTGATGGCTAGATGGCTATCCACTAGGGAAAAAAAATGGATAGCCATCTAGAAAAGAGTTGGTTCCATACTTTGTACCACACACTTCGATAATTCCAAATATATCAAAGATTTAAATGTAAAAAAAAAAAATTAAGCAAGGAAAGTGCTGAAAGAAAATATAAGAAAATAAGGGTGTTTTTTTTTTGGTTTTTTTTTTTTTTTTTTTTTTTGTAATCTAGAAGATCTTCCTAACTGTTATGATTAAGATTAATAAACTCCAGGGTGCCTGGCTGGCTCAGTTGGAAGAGCAAGCAACACTTGATCTTGGGGTCATAAATTCAAGCCCAACTTTGTGGGTAGAGATTACTAAAAAATAAATAAATAAACTTTAAAAAAAGATTAATAAACCCAGTTACAAAATCAAAGCCTTGGGGCGCCTGGGTGGCTCAGTGGGTTGAGCGACTGCCTTCGGCTCAGGTCATGATCCCGGAGACCCGGGATTGAGTCCCACATCGGGCTCCCTGCTCGGCAGGAAGCCTGCTTCTCCCTCTCTCACTCCCCCTGCTTGTGTTCCCTCTCTGGCTGTGTTTCTCTCTGTCAAATAAAGAAAATATTAAAAAAAAAAATCAAAGCCTGTGCATAGTAAAATACAGCATAAGCTAAATCAAAAGCAAAATGATGAACTGGGGAAAATATTTACAAGGCATATTACAAAGATTAATCTCCTTAATACAGAAAGAGCTTCTCCAAACCTGTAAGAAACAGACCATTGATCAATAGAAAAATGAGTGGAAGATACCAGGGAATTCACAGAAAAGGGAATACAACTGGCTCAAATATATGAAAAGACATTATAATATCACTTTTTAACATACCAGTTTTGCAAAATTTCCGAAAGCTTGAAAATATACACTATTGGCAAGAATATGGGGACACAAATACTCATATGTAGATGATAGGAGTATAAATTGGAAGAAATTCTTTGGAAGACAATTTGGCAGTATCTATATTTCATTAATGCAAGAATTCTACAACTACAAATTTATGTTACCAATATATTCTCAAACCCGTGAATAACAGTAAGCCCTAAGTTACTCCTTGTGGCACTGGTAGTAATAGTAAAGACTAGAAACCAAATGACCAGCAACAGGGATTAGTAAAATGGTAAAATAAATTCTGGCACAACCAAACAGTGGTGGAGTAGTACAGAGTTATTTACAAAAAAAAAAAAAAAAAAGAACAAAAAGAACAAAGAAGTTCTTTATGAAGGGATATGGAAAGATCTTATTTTCTTTTTTGAGAGAGAGAGGGAGAGAGAGAGAGAGAGGCAGTTCCACACAAAGCATAGAGCCTCATGCGGGTGGAGTTCAAGCTCTTGACCCTCCGACCATGACCTGAGGCAAAACCAAGAGCTGGACGCTTAATGGACTGAGCCACTTAGGCACCCCTCCAACATTTCTAAGTGAAAACAAAGTATGCTATAGTACAGTTGCATATAGCATGTTACTGCCATTTATACAGCTAAAAAGACTAGAGACTATGTATTTGTTTTGGTTTATAAATATGTTAAAAAAAAATTCTAGAAGGGCACCTGGGTGGCTCAGTGGATTAAAGCCTCTGCTTTTTTTTTTTTTTTTTTAAGATTTTATTTATTTATTTGACAGAGAGAAACACAGCGAGAGAGGGAACACAAGCAAGGGGAGTTAGAGAGGGAGAAGCAGGCTTCCCGCCGAGCAGGCAGCCCGATGCGGGGCTCAATCCTGGCTCTCCAGGATCATGACCTGAGCCGAAGGCAGTTACCTAACCACCTGAGCCACCCAGGCACCCCAAAGCCTCTGCTTTTGGCTCAGGTCATGATCTCAGCCTGAATCGGGCTCTCAGATAGATCTCATAGATATATTCAGAACACCCCACCCTAAACAGCAGAATACTCATTCTTCTTGAGTGCACATGGAACTTTCTCCAGAATAGACCACATACTAGGTCACAAATCTGGGCTCAATAGATACCAGAAGATTGAGATTATTCCCTGCATATTCTCTGACCACAATGCCGTGAAACTGGAACTCAACCACCATAAAAAGTTCAGAAGAAAATCAAACACTCGGAAGCTAAAGACGATCCTGCTCAAGAATCTGTTGATCAACCAGGAAATCAAAGAAGAACTGAAACACTTCATGGAAACCAATGAGAATGAAGATACATCGAACCAAAACCTATGGGATACAGCAAAGGCAGTTCTAAGGGGGAAATTCATAGCCACCCAAGCCTCACTCAAAAAAATTGAAAAATCCCGAATACACCAACTCTCATTACACCTTAAAGAACTGGAAAATCAACAAAAAATTAAACCAACCCCTCACACAAGATGGGAAATAATTAGGATCAGAGCAGAAATGAATGAATCAGAAACTAGAGATACGGTAGAACGCATCAACGAAACTAGAAGCTGGTTCTTTGAAAGAATCAATAAAATCGATAAACCATTGGCCAAACTAATCCAAAAGAAAAGGGAGAAGACCCAAATTAATAAAATTATGAATGAAAGGGGAGAGATCACGACTAACACCAAGGAAATAGAAACAATCATCAGAAATTACTATCAACAATTATATGCCAATAAGTTTAACAACCTAGAAGAGATGGATACATGCCTAGAAACCTATAAACTTCTTGGGGCACCTGGGTGGCTCAGTGGGTTAAAGCCTCTGCCTTCGGCTCAGGTCATGAACTCAGGATCCTGGGATCGAGGCCCGCGTCGGGCTCTCTGCTCAGCAGGGAGGCTGCTTCCTCTTCTCTCTGCCTGCCTCTCTGCCTACTTGTGATCTCTCTCTGTCAAATAAATAAATACAAATCTTAAAAAAAAAAAAAAAAAAAACCTATAAACTTCCAAAACTGAAACATGGAGGACATTGACAATTTGAATAGACCTATATCTAGTAATGAGATTGAAGCAGTGATCAAAAACAAGAGTCCAGGACCAGATGCATTCCCTGAGGAATTCTATCAAACATTCAAAGAAGAAATAACACCTATTCTCCTGAAGCTCTTTCAAAAAATAGAAACGGAAGGAAAACTTCCAGACTCTTTCTATGAATCCAGCATTACTCTAATCCCCAAACCAGACAAAGACCCCATCAAAAAGGAGAACTTCAGATCAATATCGCTGATGAATACGGATGCCAAGAATTCTCAACAAGATCCTTGCCAACAGGATCCAATAATATATTAAAAAGATTATCCACCACAACCAGGTGGGTTTTATCCCAGGGATGCAAGGGTGGTTCAACACTCGGAAATCAATCAACGTGATAGAACAAATCAATAAGAGAAGAGAGATGAACCATATGGTACTCTCAATTGATGCAGAAAAGGCATGTGACAAAATACAATATCCATTCCTGATCAAAACTCTTCAAAATATAGAGAGAGAGGGAACATTTCTCAACCTCATAAAATCTATCTACAAAAAACCCACAGCGAATATAATTATCAATGGGGAAAAACTGATAGCCTTTCCTCTGAGATCAGGAAAAAGACAAGGATGCCCACTCTCACCACTACTGTTCAACATAGTGTTAGAAGTCCTAGCAACAGCAATCAGACAACAGAAAGAAATAAAAGGTATCCAGCTTGGCAAAGAGGAAGTCAAACTCTCTCTCTTTGCAGATGACATGATACTCTATGTGGAAAACCCAAAAGACTCTGCCCCCAAATTACCAGAACTCATACAACAATTTGGTAATATGGCAGGATATAAAATCAATGCACAGAAATCAGTTGTATTATTATACACTAACCATGAAAAAATAGAAAGGGAAATCAGAGAATCGATTCCGTTTACTATAGCACCAAAAACTATAAGATACTTAGGAATAAACCTAACCAAAGAAGTCAAGGATCTGTACTTGAGGAACTACAGAACACTCATGAAAGAAATTGAAGAAGACACAAAAAGATGGAAGACCATTCCATGCTCGTGGATCGGAAGAATAAACATTGTCAAAGTGTCTATACTGCCCAGAGCAATCTATACTTTCAATGCCATTCTGATCAAAATTCCACCAACATTCTTCAAAGCATTGGAACAAACAATCCTAAAATTTATATGGAACTAAAAAAGGCCCCGAATCGCTAAGGAATTGTTGAAGAAGAAAAGCAAAGCTGGGGGCACCTCATTACCTGACTTCAGGCTTTATTACAAAGCTGTGATTACCAAGACAGCATGGTACTGGCACAAAAACAGACAAATAGACCAATGGAACAGAGTGGAGAGTCCACATATGGACCCACAAATCTATGGGCAAATCATCTTTGACAAAGCAAGAAAAAATATCCAGTAGAAAAAAGACAGTCTCTTCAATAAATGGTGCTGGGAAAATTGGACAGCTACATATAGAAGAATGAAACTAGACCATTCTCTTATATCACACACAAAGGCAAACTCAAAATGGATGAAAGACCTCAACGTGAGGCAGGAATCCATCAAAATCCTGGAAGAGAACATAGGCAGTAACCTCTTTGACATTGGCCACAGCAACTTCTTTCAAGACACGTCTCCAAAGGTAAAGGAGAGAAAAGCGAAAATGAACTTCTGGGACTTCATCAAAATAAAAAGCTTCTGTACAGCAAAGGAAACAATCAACAAAACAAAGAGGCAACCCACAGAATGGGAGAAGATATTTGCAAATGACACTACAGACAAAGGGCTGGTATCCAAGATCTATAAAGAACTACTCAAACTCAACACCCAAAAAGAAGATGAACACATCAAA
>PITA01017858.1:0-42135 GCA_004023965.1 Spilogale gracilis
AAATAAAAGGCTCCTACTCACTACTCTACCTACTCTGAAATACCAGGTTATTCTGGGACAGGAAAGCAGGGTTTTTTAAACCTAATATTCTATAGAATGACATCATTTTCCTAACTTTCAAGGAAAAAAACCAGACAGGACTGGGCGCAATCACATCCCTGGCACACATACCAAAGAACACTGGATAAAGAAGGACGAAAGTTATTAATTTCCTAGACACGCTAAGAAAAAACTCGACCACGTCTACATACCTTCTCCACGGTTTCTCTTCCCAAAGAACCCTCTTTATAAAAGTACTAGAGTCAAACTGCAGTCTCTCAAATGTCCATCTTGGTTTTTATTTCCTCTATCATTTATAAATAAAAACAATTAGAAGTGTTAACAATTCTCTCTTTCACACACACACACACACACACGCGCGTGCACTATGTAAATGGCCTAGATTTCACAAGTGCAACCCCTCCTTGGTAACACCACATAGCCCAGACAGGTGACAGAGTCCCTCCCCCATCCCCATCCTACATACACTTAACAGATACCCACCACTGGCCCCAGCACTCAGCAGAAGGCTGCCAGAAGAAGACAGGGTCCCCCCCTCCACCTGCTTGGGGACACCTGTAGGAACTGACTCCTAAGCCCTCGTGTGGAGCACCTGGCTCTCAGGGCCCAGAGGCAGGTGCCGCCTCCAGCAAATCCCCACGCTTAGCAAACACACACTACCAATCTGGCTCAAAGCCTGCTTCTCCCTTCTTCTTGAAACTGAGAACACGGACTGGATTATGAAACAGGGGATTCACTTCCTCCCACAGCTGCTCCCCTGTCCAAAGGGTGTTTTATCAACCACAGCCTCTAATTCACTAAGCACGTATTACGTGCTGGGCTCTCGTTCCCACCAGCATGGGTGAGGTAGTGCGGCCAGGACTCTGCTGATGGGAGGATGAAACCCCACAGCAGGCACAGCCAGGACACAAGGTTGGGGCTCCTAGAGCCCGGCACTGAGCAGGAACCATGGCGGGCTTTCTGGTGGCAGTGAGCCCAGGCAGCAGGAGCTGCTGTCCCAAATATGTGAGGCTTCCCGTCTGGCAGGTCCTCTAGCTTCAGAGGTCTCATGGGACACCCTCAGCCCATGAGTATGACTTTCCCCAGCCCAGCTCCAGGCCTGCAGTCACAGAAACTGGGAAGAGTTTCCATGAAGGAAATCTGCCAATTATACATACGGCTCTTCCCCGCTCTAAGCCAAGGTGACCCGTGCGGGGTTTGCCCAGGAAATATCTGAGCTCCAAACAAGCTGAGAAGGAAAACTGATGCTGAAACCTGGATAAAGGTCATCGTCCTTCACCGAAGCCGCAGCCCTGGCCACCCCACAGGCTGACGTCGGCTGGAAACCACTGAGCAAGTCAGGTCCAGAGTTCCACCCTGCCTAGTTCTACTGAGGAACTTTCATTCATTCAACAAACACGAATGCCAAACAGAGGGGATCAAAACAACTAAAAATATTACTTAAAGCCACTATACAGCTTCTTTTTATTTAGAGTTACTGGGCAATAACTACTAAAAACAGGGAAGTAAAAGATAAAGGAAAACCAAAGTTTTACTCCTGTTTTTAGCAGTTACTGCTCGATAGTTCTAAGGAGAGTAACTCTCCCAGTATCTACTCTTCAAGTGCACATGCTATTTTTCTACCCTCTCTGGACCTCATCTGAAATCCCTTTAAATCAGAATAACTGCTAAGTGTGGCAAGTTGAACTCTATTACCGCCCTCAATCATTGATGAGTGGTAGTGCAGATAAAAACCAGGAAACCTTCAGAGGGCACTTTCCTGCTAACCCAGTGACCTGGGAGAGGCTATCCCCATTTCACAGATGAGGAAACAGAGCCACACAGCTAACAAAGAAGATCACCTTATAATAGACCTTGTAAAACCTCTGGTTACCTTTAAATACTTCAACAATATTCCTTGGGGAAAAGGAAGTTATAAATATAGACACAACAAATCACTCCTTGCTTTGTATGGTCTGGTTATTCTGACACGGTCATTTCAGGGCAATGGATGCTAGAAGCAAAGCCTGCTAGATCGATCCCTACCCCATTAAGCCACCTGGCATGGACACACGATGAAGCAGAGGTACCACACCTTACTCTGGGGAAGTTGTGTGCAATTTCAATATGGCATTTGGCAAAAGCAGCCCCTAAACATGTATATTCCACAGGAGAATATAATTCTCATTCAATTTATAGGAAATGATACCGAAATACGGGCACATCTTTTTGTGCCATGGACCCAGGTTATCCCAAAAACCCTCTTTATTGTCAATCCCCCTTAATTGACCAATTTATCTTCCTAAGATTTATGAATAAATTTAAATGTATCTAACACGGCTTTTCCTTCCCTTTGTTCTTTTATGATGCCAATGGGCACTCACTTCTGGCTTTCTGCCCTCTTCCCCAGCTCCTTCCGTTCCCTCCAATCCCTGCCACTCCTCCAGGGCCCTTCTCCAGCCCACCCTTCTGCTCTCCTTTCTTCCTCAGCCAGCTCTGTCACCTCTGCCCAGTTTCCCCCATCGGCCTGCCTCAAACCCAGCCTGGCCTTCCCTCCTTCATCAAAGGTACGTAACATGCTTGCCCAAGATTCTGGGGACTTAGGATACGTTACAGCTCCAATTATGATCCATTCAAACTCAGGTAAGCAGAAGCTGATGAAGTCATAAACCAGAAACAAACCGGAATCAAAGACAGCAGAAGAAAGTTTCATCTTCTCAACCTTGAGGGCAGGCAAAGAGGTGAGAAAGGACTCAAGACAGAGTGCCGGCTGCCCACTCCAGAACAGCACCTTCCCTGGGGCAGGGGCTCGGGGCAGGGGCTCAGCACGGCGGCTGCTCTGCAGGGGAGGCACACCCACCTTCCCAGAGGCCCCCCTGGTGTCTGAGTCACTCATCTAGCAGTATCTACAACAGGAAAAACTGAGAGCATTTTAAGTCCCTAATGCTGCAGGGGCGAGGAAATAAGGGTTAACTGATCAACTCTGCCACACCTACAAATGAAGAACCTCCACCTATAAGTGATCTTACAGACTCATGATGTGGAAGTGCTTATGAGGAAAATATAAAAGTATGCACATACTGCTGTGTGTATAACGTGTGAAATGTGCCGTACGCCTCTGACATAAGACTGAAGGGGACTGGAAGAAAGGAAGCCGCTGCTGAGTTACTGTGGCCTTGTCTCCCCCCTCCCTTGAAGTCTCCTCTAAAATCATTATTTCCATGTACGCACTACAAAATAAACGGGTAAGCTGCCCGGGACACACAGTTCCGGTCCTGGGACGTTCCTGCTCCCGCCCCACTGGAGGCCCACAGAGCCACTCCCACCTCCGTGCCCCCACTGTGTTCTGCACCTGCTTCTGCCACACTTGTCACAGGTACCACAATTACCTCTTTCATGCCTAACAGCCTCTGAGAAGTACCTGAGCACAGGGACCATGTTCGCCCACCTCGGTCTGCCCTCAGGCGCCCAGCAGAGAGTGTGCCACCACAATGGATGATTGAAAGAAAGAAAAACAAGTATTTCCAAAACATGCATCTTTTCCAGTTGGTTCCTGTTCGATTTCAGAAATCAGACAGCCAAGGTAAGGCCATGCTGTTGCCAAATTACTCCTATATTCTCCAGGGGTAAACAAGAAGTTTTCAGACCATCAAACCTGCTAGAAACACACACACGCACACATGCACGGACACACACACACAGACACATACACAAACAGCAAAGGAGCCAGCCTGACCCAAAGCTGCTCATCAGAACCCAGACACACACAGCTCCCAGGAAGTTCCTGGCCCAGTACTCCAGGCATTTGTAAGAGGGGAATGACAGCAAGAAGGGGCCCGGCCCACAGAATCATCCACAGTGATAGATGTTTGTTCCGTAGGACTTCACAAAGAAGAAACAATACCCACTCTGCACAGAAAGAAGGAATGAAACCCACTTCCTGGCTTGCACTCGCTGGCACAGGCCGTGTGTATCCTGCACTGGGGACAGCAGCTTCAAAGAGAACCCCTGGAGTGCACAGATTACTGCGGAGCTCACTTGGCATCACATCAGTGAGGGTCCCAAACATGACTGCACCTCAAAATCATGGAAAGCTCTAAAAAATCACCGATTTACAAGTCAGCATCAGAATCTCTAGGGATGGTGTCAGGCACTTTTTTCCCCCAAGGGTGCCCGGGCACAGTCAAGTCTGGGAACCATTGCCCTGAGGGAGCAGACGACAAGAAGGCAGCAGCGCATTCCCTTCTGACCGTGGCCTGAACAGGAAGATCCTACAAGGGCGAGTTTTCACCGGACCTTTGAGGAATGGGCAGGGTCTACGGAGGGCATGGGGAGAGGGCCTTCAGATCTGAGGTGGCCCACCAAGACCAGGGTGACTGTGCAGTGGGGGTCTGTACCCTACAAATAGCAGGTCCATGGTGGGAAGAGAGGCTGGGGAGCACCAGAGCCCCTGGACCATACGAGATAAGAACCGAGGTGGCACTCAATGATTTCTAATCGCTTTTAGAAATGGGCAGAATGTGACTCTTTTTAATGGTTTTATATTTCAGGTATATTCCAGTCAAACTTGTCTTTCCTCTTCAAGGTCCAACTCAAGTGCAGTTGTTGCCAGGACCCCAGGGGTAAGGGTAAAACACTCAGATTTGCTTTAGGCCCGGTGAAGTCCAGCATAATCCAGTGCTTTTAATAAGAAGTTATTATTCAGCAAACACAGAAGGTATGAAACATTTCACTTAAGAAATATAAGTAAACCAAACTAAAAGAACAATGTCTAAGTACCAAATAACATCATAGATTAATTTGTATCACTGCTATCAATTCCCCCATTGAGCAGATAGACAGTGAGTGCCTACAGTCACACTGTACCAGCAACAAACACTTACATCATGCCTGCATAGCATTAACTCATTTAATCCTCCCAAGGACCCCACAGTGGGTACTATTACTATCCCCCATATCTCAGATGAGGAAACTGAGGCTCAGAGTGTTCTAGCGACTTGCCCAGGGCCACTCAGCTAGCGAGAGGCTGAGCCGGGATTCATGGCTCAGCCTCCTAGTCCTTGCCCCTGATCACTGGCACGGCACGAGGGCCCACAGTGTGTACGGTCAACAATAAAGAAAGGAACGTAACCCAGTCCTACAGTCTAAGGAAATGCAGATCCTGGACATTCAAAGACAGAGGCCCTCCTTCCTCTGGGAACACCAAAGCATGGAAATACACATAGCACATAATTTTCCCCACAAATGAAGTAAAAGTAACTGAACATGTCACAGCATGAGTCCCTAACACACAAGTGGCGTAACTCATAAAGCACTGTCCTTCCCTCAGGCCCCTGTTCCCCCACAGCACGGGTTTTCTGGATCCCTACTGAGAGCAGCCTCCGTCCCTGCGCTCTGGCTGCTCAGGGGAGACCCGGAGCCCCACTAGAGGGAGGGTGTCGTGGGCACCCCCCACCAGCGCGGGGACCTGGATGTGGGCCTCAACAAAACCAAAGCCAGCTGCTGGTCCCAGGGCCAAGGCTCCACCCCACGCCAGCACCACGGCCTGAGGGCCACAAGCACATGCCACGGTGACAGCAGGTGACATCCCTGACAGGGATGAAGGGCTCCAGGCAGTGAGACTTCCAGAGAGGCACCATCCTCTCCCAGGCAACGTGGGCCCATAAATGCCTCACAATCCCCGCGTGCTCCGGCTCCTTGACATCCGAGGGATATGGGTCAGTACTCAGCCCCCACCTGCCTGCAGGCGGCCCTCCTCCTGCTGCCCACTGTCCGTCCATCCATAGCACCTGGGTCCCCCTCCGATGACAAGTCCCTTCCTCCTACTTAATTTAGAAAATCTTCACTAAATTCAATTCAGCTGATTCTGCCTCCCTCAAAAGGGACAGTGCCTCTGACACTGGCAACCCTGAATTCAGCCTGTTAGGTGAAATTTCTAGAACTGGAAGGGCCAGTAATGTGCCCTGGTAAAAGGGCGGGGGGAGCGGCAGAGCCACCTGAGTCTGGCCCTGCACACATCAGGTGACCAGGGGGCCGTATGCAGAGCTGCCTTCTAGGAAGCAGTAATCACCAACTATTCAAAACCCCATTTTTCTCTAGCACCCTACTGAATTCCCTCCTCACGTACAGCAAGGAACAGCACTGTTAAGGAAGAAGTGTTTAACCAAAGCGCTGCAGCCATGCTCTCCATCCAGTCCCTTGTCTCCACTCTGGCTCCACCGAGGCGTCCACGACCCCCACCAGGCCACAGCCCTCCGCACACCCATTCCAGTCACCTCCTCCTGGAAGATCGAGTCTTTGGCAACACCCAGGCTTGTAACAAAAAACTGCTTTCAAAATCTGGATGCCATCCCAGTACCCATGGCAAAAAAGTCCCAACTCCACACAGCCCGGAAAGCACTTCACCTCTGACCTCTGCCCATCTCGCCACCCTATGCACACTCTGCCCGTTCCGGTAGGAAACACTTCCACCTCCGGGCACCCACCGTGCCGGCCACAGCTCCCTCTCAGCCTCAGTCCTCCAAGCCTCTCCTTCCTGACACCTGCCCCCCACTGCAGCCCTGAGCTGCTTGCTCCCCGGCCTGCTGCTGCTGTGGCTGCTCAGCCTGCGGCGCCCCCGTGACCGCAGGCTGCAGGCTGCAGGACGGGAGGCCTGCACAGCGACCCAGAGTGTGGCCCATGGGAAGCACTCTGCTGAGGGAGAGCAGCCGGGGGAATGGGGCCCAAGTCATCCTGGATCAGCGGCAATCAAGTCTCTCCATGACGAATTACTGTGCGCTGGTTCTTGGGCAAAGCAGTGACCAGAACAAGCAAAAATCCTTGCTCTCACGCAGCACACAGTACAGCATGGGAACAGAGAACCGAACGGACTCAGAGGAGGGACTCCGAGGGACAGGCTGGGTGGCAACCTGAGAACACAGCTGTGCTGAGCCCCACTGCCTCGACTTATGCTTGCTGCATCCTGACACTCTGGGTAACATTAAAGGAGGTGATGAAATGCCATCACAGCTCTATGCAAATAGGACAAAAATGGAAAATGATGAAAACAAGAACTCAGAGAAACAAGTCAGTAAAAGCCCTGCACTCTGACGGCCTCCGATGTCCAGCAGGCTCTCGAGCTCTTGGCTGCCTCGGGAAGGCCGGAAGAGAAGTCAGCACAGGACGGGAAGCCGTCGAAAACCACTACGGAGAGCCCAAAGATGAATGGCCTGGGCCACGGGGAAAATCCAAGTCAATGAAAACATTTGAAATCCCAAAAGAATATGGAAAAATCTTTCCCTGAAGCAGAAACTGACTCCATTAAACAGAAAGCATTTTTAGAATACCGCTCTAACAAACAAGAATTAGCCAGGATAAAAACAAACTAAAAAGAAGGTGAAAGCAAGCTGGATGGGGGGTAAAAATCACAAGTAAATGCAATAGGAAACACAATTAAAACTTTCATAAGCAAAATCTGAGAAAACCAACAAAATAAAATAATGCCGAAGAGTGACAGACACGGAAGATCCAGGACCCTACCCCTACGACTTCCTGGCCCCTGGACTCTAACTGGCCTGAGCAGCCGCTGCTCTAGGGGGAACCTGACACCTTCTTCCACCACCACCCTGGCTGGGCTGATACACCACCTGTCCACTGCCCACCCTCCACCCCTCTCCACTCAGAATCAGAAGCCACCCTCTCTTCGTGAGGGCTGTGGTTCCCCCCCACTGCCGCCGCCCGGCAAACATCCTACACACCCTCCACCCTTCCCCTTCCTCCTCTAGTTCACCCTCCACAGTGCAACCAGAGTAAAACATTCGCACTGCAAATCTGGGAGTTTCACCCCAAAGAACTACTCAATGGTATCACAGGGGTTAAAGGACTAAGTCCCAAGCCCTTCCCAGGGCCCCCTATGGTCTCTCTCTCCTGGCCTCAGCCAGCCATACTGCCCTTCTTCTGCTTCTTCACGTAGTCTACACTGCATCCTCCACCACAGGGCCTTTGAACACACTGGCCCCTGGACTTGTCCCACTCTAGGACGCCTACAGGTATGAGACATACAGACACACTCACACCTGCACACACTTCCTTCAGTGAGGACTAACCAATCTTCACATCTCAGTTAAAACATTACTTCCTCAGGGGCAGTCTTCCTGACTCTACCCCAATACCAGTGGGGGTCCTCCTTACGACGCCCCACACAGCCTTCCTTCCCTGTAACCTCTCAGTGTGTGCTTCACTGAGCTCCCAGAAGAATACCAGCCTGATGAAGAGCCCGCTCCACTTCACCAATGACAGCTGACCAGTGAGCACGGTGCCGGGCCCTGGGCAAGCCCTCAAAAGGCAGATGCTGAATCAACATATGAAGAAACAACAATGTTCCAAAAAGAATAAAACAAAAGCACACAAACCAGAATTATAGAGAAAATACAAAGGAAAAGAGACCTTTTTCAAAGTTGGAAAGCCAAAGCCAACTCTGGAAGACAGAAGATTCACTGTATTACCAAACTAATAAGCAAAATCCAATTATCACATAAGAGAAAAATAGTCCCTCGACACTTCAAGCAGAAATGTGCAGGGGGTGCGGGGTGGCTCAGTTGGTGAAGCACCCAACTCCTGATCTCAGCTCAGGTCTTGATTCCATGTTGGGCTCCACACTGGGCATGGAGCCTACTTAGAAAAAGAAAAAGAAAAAAAGAACAAGAAAGAAGTGGGCAGACATCTACAAGGCGGGTAGTACTAGCGAGGCCGGCTTCAGAGGCCTCCCCTGCAACACCAGCACTGGGAACGCCACGCTGCTAGAGTTATCTAACAAAAAACATCATGTTTTGTTTCCTTTGTGGAAAGCAGAACATTCTACATCATTTTTCTTGTTACTCAGTGCTTTCTCACTTTCATTAGTGGGATACAAACAACAACGGTTGGTGAAAGAAAGTGCCTGTGTGAGGCACACAGCTTCACTGAAGGACATCAGCGCAGCCATGGGCTACAAGCAGATACAGCATGAAGAAAATTTGTAAATTAGGGGCGCCTGGGTGGCTCAGTCATTAAGCATCTGCCTTCAGCTCAGGTCATGATCCCAGGGTCCTGGGATGGAGCCCCACATCGGGCTCCCTGCTTGGTGGGAAGCCTGCTTCTCCCTCTCTCATGCCCTCTGCTTGTGTTCCCTTCCCAGCTGTGTCTCTATCAAAAACAAAAACAAAAACAACAAAAAATATATATATATAGAGAGAGAGAGAGAAAACCAACATATATGTGTGTGTGTGTGTGTGTGTGTGTGTGTGTAAATGGTGCATGTACCACTCACAAAAATGCAAAGCAGAAGAGATACGGAGGAAGCACTCAATCAAGAAAGAACAGTCAGCCACTAAACACACAAGTCTGACATGCAAAAATCCTGACAAGCAGAAAATGTCTCAAATTCACTATTATAAACAGCTCCAGACTGAGGAAAAACAACTTCCAACAATATATTGCCTACAAGAATTAAATCTATAATAGCAAGGAAAAACTGAAGCTAAAAGTGAGGGTGGAAGACACATTATCACTTACATCCTGATCCAAGAAATAGAGCAGTATTGGTATCAGACAGAGCAGTTCGTGGTAAAGACTGTCCAGTGTAAAACAAATGTTCCCTTATGACAAATAATTACTCAGTAAGGAGGGAATTTACATCTATGTGTTTGGGCGCCTGGGGGGCTCAGTTGGTAAAGCATCTGCTTTCAGCTCAGGTCATGATTCCAGGGCCCTGGGATCCAGCCCCACAGGGGGCTCCCTGGTCGACGGGAGCCTGCTTCTCCCTCCCCCTCTGCCTCTGCACCCCCGCTCATGCTCTCTCTTTCAAATAAGTAAATAAATAAAACCTTTCCAAAAAATGTTTCTGTCTAAAAGAGCTTCAGAAAGGGCACCTGGGTGGCTCAGTCAGCTAAGCGTCTACACTTGGCTCAGGTCATGATTCCAGCATCCTAGGACAGTCCTGCATCCATCTCCCTGCTCAGCGGAGAATCTGCTTATCCCTCTCCCTCTGTCCTGGCCCGCTGCTTATGCTCTCTCTCTCTCTCTCTCTCACTCTCTCCCTCAAATAAATAAAATCTTAAAAAAAAAAAAAAAAAAAATAGGAGCGCCCCGGTGACTCAGTCGTTAAGCATCTGCCATCGGCTCAGGTCACGATCCCAGGGTCCTGGAATTGAGCCCCACATCAGGCTGCCTGCTCAGCAGGAAACCTGCTTCTCCCTCTGCCCTACCCCTGCTTGTATTCCCTCTCTTGCCATGTCTCTGTCAATTAATAGATAAAATCTTTAAAAAATAACAATAAAAATAAAAGAGCTTCAAAAATGATGAAGGTGAAAAGTGTTGCAAATATAAGACTTAAAATGACAAATAAAATTATCCTGAAAGACAGTAATTCCTCAACAATCTCTGGAAGATCAAGTAAATGAAAACGATCATAAGAAGACCTACACAACAAATTTCATAAACTGTGCCAAAGACCAAACTTTATTCCCTTTGGTAACTACATTATCCTTCAAATAAATGGTATCTAACACATTTCTCACATTTTATAAAAAGTGATCTTAATGTCACATACCTGTAAGTATCACTGACTGACATGATACAGAAAAAAATTAAACTAGTAACAATCATCAATTCATCCATTACGTGGAAGAGGCTGAGAGGCTGAACAGGGCTTCTGGCATTATCATAGGACTGGTGGGAAAAACACAAATTCAGAGGGACACCTACGTGGCTCGGTCAGTTAAGGGTCTGCCTTCGGCTCAGGTCATGATCCCAGGGTCATGGGGTTGAGTCCCGTATCGGGCTCCCGCAGACAGCGTGCTTCTCCCTCTGCCTACCATTCCTCCTGCTTGTGCTATCTCTTTCTCTCTGTCTCTCTGACAAATAAAATCTTTAAAAAAAAAAAAAAAAAGATGATTCATTACACAAAAATAAAAAACACAAATTCAGAGCCCAACAGAGGATGAATACCTCACTTTATAGCTGAGAGTCCTAAAGGAGTACCCCATGAAAATAGAAGACGTGACAGCCATCAAAAAGAATGAAATCATGCCATTTGCAACGATGTGGATGGAACTAGAGAGTATTATGCTAAGCAGAATAAGTCAATCAGAGAAAGACAAATACCATATGATTTCACTCATATGTGGAATTTAAGAAACAAAACAAATGAACATAGGGGCAGGAAAAGAAAAATAAAATAAGATAAAAACAGAGAGAGACAAACCATAAGAGACTCTTAACTACAGAGAACTGAGGGTTGCTGGAGGGGAGGTAGGCAGGGGGATAGGGTAACTGCGTGATAGGCATGAAGAAGGGCACTTGATGTTATGACCACTGGGTATTACATGCAACTGATGAATCACTAAACTCTATCCTGAACCTAATATATTAACTACTGAATTGAAAAAAAAAAAAAAAATGTAGAGGAAGTGAAAAGAGACCGGCCAATGGAAAAAGCCCACATTCAAATTAGCTCTATCACAAACTGGATTTAAGACAATCTGCTGCTTCTTTGCCTATCTTCCAGAAGCAAAGTAAATGGTAAGGGAAGACATCATCATCTGAGCATAAAATTATCTCAGCAATTTTTCCAACAATGTCTATCAACCAAAATTAACAGGCCAGGAAAAAAGACTAAAGGAACAAAAGCCAGGAGAAAAACCAGACAACAGAAAGAGACCCATAAAATTATGAACCAGATATTTGAGTTTTCAGATACAGACTTTAAGATAAATATACTTATTACAGGGACTTTGGCAGGTAACTAGAAACATTTTCTAAAAATCAAATGAAAAGTCTTAAGCTGAAAGACAAAATAACTGAAAGTGAAAAGTCAACAAAAAGAAAGTATCAGACAAGAAAGACCTGAAAGGCATTAGAAGATAATAATGATAATAAAGCATTTGGGGTGAAAAGAATAGAAAATATTTTTTTTAAAGAATATAAAGGGGCGCCTGGGTGGCTCAGCGGGTTAAAGCCTCTGCCCTCAGCTCAGGTCAGGATCTTGGGGTCCTGGGATCGAGGCCCGCATCGGGCTCTCTGCTCAGCAGGGAGCCTGTTTCCTCCTCTCTCTCTGCCTGCCTCTCTGCCTACTTGTGATCGCTCTCTCTCAAATAAATAAATAAAATCTTAAAAAAAAAAAAAAAAGAATATAAAGAAACATATGGAAGACAGTGAGAAGACCTAACATACAAGCCCCAGAATAAGAGGAAAAATTAAAGGGTAGAGGGAATACCTGAAGAAGTAATAACCAGGACTTTGCTAAACTGACAAGAGGAGGAATGTAAATTCATAGATTTCAGAAGTGCTAGGAACGTTAAGCAAGATAAATACAAAGAAACATGCCAGAAAAGTCATAATAAAACATAATAAAAATCTCACAAGTAGTAAAAAGTAGGAAGAAAGGTATATCACCACCTAAGGAGCAACAGTAAGACTGATAAATTACTTCTAATAATAGAAGCTTAAATACGATGACTTTTTTTTCTCCTATTATGCCCTCTGTCCAATATGGGGCTTGAACTCACAACCCCAAGATTGAGTCATGTGCTCTACTGACTGAGCCAACCAGGTATCCCTACAATAACATTTTTAGATTGCTGAAAGAAAATTAATGCCAAGCTAGAATTGCATAACAAGCAAAAATATCCTTCAAAAAGGTGAAATGAAGGTATTTTCAAACAAAAATAGAAACCCCAACTAAAGAAATATTGAAGGGAGTTTTTCCAGACAGAAGGAATACTACCCCAAATGGATCACAGAAATACAAAAAGAAATGAAGAGCAACAGAATAGGTAAATATCCACTATAAAGTTAAATGACTATGGACTGTATAATAATGCCCTTTGAGGTTTTCAAATATTTGTAAAATTAAATAAACAACAAACAGAAAGGCAAGAGGAGAGTATAGAGGTTTGTTTTTAAGTACCACAAATTGATTATAATTTCAATTATAATTTCAGTAGCAATGAAGCAATAAGATCCTTGCATTATCAGCAAAGCACTAAGAAAGTACTAACTGTATTACAATTTAAAGTCAAGATATATTTTGTAATCTGTAGAATAGCCACTAAAATAATGTATACGAAATAAGCTACAAGAGGGGAAAATAAAATAATCCATTTAAGAAAGGAAGAAATGTGTGAAAAAATTTATAAAAAGACAAAGAAAAAATAAATAATATGTTAGATTTATACCCAAGTACAAGAGTATCCAAACACAAATGTAATCCAATTCTATCAAAAACATGAACCAAGGGGCGCCTGGGTGGCTCAGTTGGTTAAGCGACGGCTTTCGGCTCAGGTCATGATCCTGGGGAGACCCGGGATCGAGTCCCACATCGGGCTCCCTGCTCGGCGGGAAGCCTGCTTCTCCCTCTCTCTCTCCCCCTGCTTGTGTTCCCTCTCTGCCTGTGTTTCTCTCTGTCAAATAAATAAATAAAATCTTAAAAAAAAAAAAAAGAAACTTAAAAAAAAAAAAAAAACATGAGCCAACTTTAAAATTAAATAATACAGAGGTCAATTTTAAAAACCACACAACCTTGGGCACCTGGGTAACTCAGTGGGTTAAAGCCTCTGCCTTCACTCAGGTCATGATCTCAGGGCCCTGGGATCGAGCCCCGCATCAGGCTCTCTGTTCAGCGGGGAGCCTGCTCTCTCCTCTCTCTCTGCCTGCCTCTCTGCCTACTTGTGATCTCTCTCTGTCAAATAAATAAAATCTTTAAAGAGATAAATAAATAAAAATAAAAACCATACAACCATGTGCTACTTATAAAAAATATACCTTAAATACAAATAGGCTGAAAGAAAAAGAACAGAAAATCAAATATAATTACTTACAAAACCATTACCAACCAAAATAAAGCTATTGCAGCTCTAGTAACTCAAATAAACTTTAAGGGAAACAAATAGGAAAGAATAGAAGGTTATTTCATAAAAGGTTCAATCTAGTAAGAATATAAAATAACCCTAAATCGATATGCACTTAAAAATAACCCTCTAAATATATAAAGCAAAACTAAAAGAATGAAAATAAAAAAACAGGGAAGTCTACAATCACAGTAAGAGATTTTAATAAATCTTTTTTTAAATTTATTTATTTGACAGAGAGAAACACAACTAGAGAGGGAACATAAGCAGGGGGAGTGAGAGAGGGAGAAGCGGGCTCTCCACTGAGCAGGGGGCCGCTGCGGGGCTGGATCCCAGGGCTCCAGGACCACGACCTAAGTCAAAGGCAGACACTCAATGACTAAGCCACCCAGGTGCCCCAAATAATCTTTTTTTTTTTTTTACATTTTATTTATTTATTTGCCAGACAGAGCTGAAGCACAAGCAGGGGGAGCGGCAGGCAGAGAGAGGGGGAAAAGCAGGCTCCCCACTGAGCAAGGAGCGGGATGTGGGGCTCAAGCCCACGACTCTGGGATCATGACCTGAGGTAAGGGCAGACGCTTAATGACTGAGCCACCCAGGTGCCCCAAGATTTTAATAAATCTTAATTACTAAAAGGACAAGCAGAAAACCAAATCAGTAGGTTGTAAAATACCTGAGAAAAATAACTAAACCTTTGTCCTAATCAAATGCATACACGAACTACCGAATCCAAGTTATGTTCAAATGTACATGGAACATTTATGAAAACTGGTGGGTCATAAAAGTCTCAACAATTCCAGGGGCGCCTGGGTGACTCAGTTGGTTAAGCGACTGCCTTCGGCTCAGGTCATGATCCTGGAGACCTGGGATCGAGCCCCACATCAGGCTTCCTGCTCGGCGGGAAGCCTGCTTCTCCCTCTCTCACTCCCCCTGCTTGTGTTCCCTCTCTGGCTATGTTTTTCTCTATCAAATAAATAAATAAAATCTTTAAAAAAAAAAAAGGTCTCAAAAATTCCAAAGGACTAAAATCATAAAAGTGTATTTTCTGATCAGAGTAGAATGAAGCTAGAAATCAATAACAGTATAACTAGAAAAATCCCCCAAGTGCCATATTAGGAAATGCATAGATCACAAAGACACAAAACAATATATATTATGATGCCATTTATATTGAATACCTAAAACAGTCAAAACTAAAAATCTACAGTGTTTGCAGTCAGAACAGTGTTCACATTTGGAGAGGGGAGGTTAACAGACTGGGAAGGGAGGCTCTCTGGGCTTGGAGATCTATCACTTGATCAGTGGTCATTACGCATCAGGCTTGCACTTACACTTGTGTGTTTTTGGTATGTAAGTCATTTTTCAATCTAAAAATTTATTTGAAAAAATAAAAATTTATTTGAAATATAGAAAATTCCAGTAAAGTAGAAATTCTGCTTCGACAAACTCCTCTGGATTGTTATGGTAGTCAAATATACCTTCAGCACAAATCTATAATTTTATGATAGTAAAGCTGAAAATAATCTTAAAACATGTTAGAAAATGGAAAGAAGCAGAAAGGAAAAATGAATAGCATTTTGACCTGGTAACATCAGCCCGACTCCTAGTGTACGAAACCTAGTTTAAAAAAAAAAAAGACAAAGCACTAAAACTACCACAATCAATGAGGGCAGATTTAAACAGAAAGTGAAATAAGTGGGGTGATTCTGAACCCTACAAATACAGTGCTAACTTCTGAAAGCACAGGAAGAAATCAAGTCATCCAAAGAGAAATTTAAAGGCCAATGTTCAACCTCACTTTGATAGTCAAAGAACATATCAAAACAAATTACCATTTTAAACTATCCAAGTGGCAAAGATATTCTAAAATGTTAACACATGGTGTTTGTAAAAACACAGAAAAAAAGAACTTTCATGAAGTCCTGTTGACGTAAGTTCTAAGGGCAAGTGGGCAATGAGATATCAAAAGTCTTTACGTTTTCATTGATTAGTATTAACACATTCAATCACCAAAAACATACAATTGCATGTTATTACAGAGACTGGGATGTGAAGTTGGCAAATCCCCTTTTCCTCTTCATGCCGCTTTGTTTTTTGGCCTTGTGAGGGGCAGCGCCACAGGAGAGGACACCGTCAGCTCTACTCCCCATCTTCTGAAAGCTCCCACCACCACCACACCACCTCTGAAGACTCTAAAGGCAATCCTTATGTCTTTAGCTTCATCCCAGCTTCACTTTATTCTTAAACAATAGGAAGACAAGCAGACCCCTGGCTAGTTACATAAGTCTCCTTTGTTCCACTTCTCCATCCAGCATGTCTAAATAAGCTCTCCTCTCCCCAGACATCTCCCTTGAAGTCTCTTGTCTAACAGATCCCAATTTCTTTACAGAACAGTTGCCAAGCCACGTGGAGGAGGAATAAAAATGGAGCCTTTTGCAGTGTGGAGGAAACGTACTCCTGCTTCTCCAGCTACAAAAGGTTCCCAACCATTAACTGATTCATGATAACAGCAGCTTTCACTGACTCCTTTGTATCTGACATGCAATTTTAGTAGAAATTGTGAAACTGGGAAATTACTACTGGAATAGTTGGGAAATCAAATGAGACGTCCCAGGAAATGCAGTAGCTTCTGGGCAAATCCATTTGTTCATTCTGCAGCGTGAGCCTGTGCTCCAGGCACTAAAGAGACACTCGCACAGAGACTCCGGCAATTCACTGCATGGTACGCAACTGGTTCAGAACTCAGACGGTAAACACCACAGGGGGTTAGAAAAAGGGGTAATCAGGGCGCCTGGGTGGCTCCGTGGGTTAAAGCCTCTGCCTTCAGCTCAGGTCAGGATCTCGGGGTCCTGGGATCGAGGCCCGCATTGGGCTCTCTGCTCAGCAGGGAGCCTGCTTCCTCCTCTCTCTCTCTGCCTACTTGTGATCTCGCTCTCTGTCAAAAAAATAAAATCTTAAAAAAAGAAAGAAAGAAAGAAAGAAAGAAAGAAAGAAAGAAAGAAAGAAAGAAAAGAAAAGAGAAAAGAAAAGAAAAGGAAAGGAAAGAAAAGAAAAGAAAAGAAAAAAAGAGGGATAATCATTAAGTATGAATTTAATTGCCCATAGCCCCAGAACTGATGGACTCTACAGATGCATGACTGGGGACAACTGGACTGCAAGCCCCCCCCCCCATTTATCTCTATATTCCATATGCCATCATGAATCACTCATGGAATGAGCTTCCTTATCTTGGAATGTTTCTGGGGAACCTCAGTATTAATCTTTCTCTGGTCCTTTCAGCACATCCTCAGATGAAAAGGCAGTTTTGGGGCGCCTGGGTGGCTCAGTTGGTTAAGCGACTGCCTTCGGCTCAGGTCATGATCCCGGAGACCCGGGATCGAGTCCCACGTCAGGCTCCCTGCTCGGCGGGAAGCCTGCTTCTCCCTCTCTCAGTCCCTCTGCTTGTGTTCCCTCTCTCGCTGTGTTTTTTTCTGTCAAATAAATAAAATCTTTAAAAAAAAAAAAGAAAGAAAGAAAAGGCAGTCTTTAAAATACTAACAAAACGGAAAATAAATGTGTAAGAATTGGTGCCTCTGCCCTGAAGGCTGGAATTATCTGCGACTACCTGACAGAGATGGAGTTCCAGAGGTCTCTCCAACACAGACAGGCTCTACATCTGGAAGTCAAGTGTTTAGCACTCGGAATACATTTTCCCCTAGAGACAATGTACGAGTCAGGGCTCATTCTCAGATCGGGCTGACAAAGCTCCACATTAACTCATATAGTACCAAAAGCACGCTACCATCCTATTCCTTCCATTATTATTTTTACTGAGAAACAATTCCCGCACAAGTCATCCTTTTAAAATACACAATTGCGTGTTTTTTAGCACACTCATGAAGCTGTGGAACCATCACCTGTATCTGATTCTAGAACATTCTGTCATCCCCTCAAAAAAACCCTGTACCTCGAGCAGTCATTGCTCCCTCCTCCACAGCCCCTCCCAGCCAACAGTCTACGTTCTGTCTCTACAGGTTTGCCCAGGTGGCATTTTGTGTCGCTGGAATCATAAGATATGTGTCTTTCTGTGTCTGGCTTCTTTCACTCAGCATCACGTTTTCAAGGTTCATACACGTTCTAACACATATTCAGGACCTCATTAATTTGTCCAAAGCCTTTTTAAAAGTTCATACTTTGTACCTCAAATGGAATTTACAGAAATAATCAGAAATGCACCAAAGGATCTGTGTACAAGTGTATATCACCGTATTATTTACGATAGGAAAAAAAGTAACATTCACTATAGGGCCTGGTTAAATAAACTTACACATTTATATGATGGAATACTATGCAACATTAGTAAACAAGATTTTAAAGGATATATATGAGAGGAAAGGCTCATTGTTAACTAAAGAAAAAACATTATAAACATTTTGAAAATGTGTTTGTGGGTTGACATCAACCAAAATATGTTACCAGGTATCTCTGGGTAATAGGGATACATTAGGAATACAATAGGAATGGTTTTAAAATTCCTACTTACATTTATATACTTCAATATTTTCTGTAATAACTTGAATGATCAGTAATTTGTCTTTAATAACACTTTTCTACCGGGACAAAAAATAGCTTTTGGAATGTGAACAGAAAGGCATTCAGTTCAATTCAGAGCCCCTCATACTTCCATTATACAGATAATCTTACTGTCTGTATAATTATATACACAGGCACACACATAGCAGAAATAAGAACAAGCTAATCAGTAAGTTGTTTTTAAAAGTTGTGAAAAGCAAAAATGAGACAAGAAACAGAGATGCAGAAACTGAATTAGGTACCAGAAAAATGGAACTGATCAATAATCCAAGAACTGGTTCTCTAAAAGGGATGGCTTTTAAGAAATCTGACAAGGAAAACAAAAACTAAGCAAATAAAATTAGAAATGGAAAAGGGATATAACCAGAGACACTGAGGTTTAAAGTGCAAATAATATGTGTGGGACAAGGGGGGAAGTAAGTCACAAAAATGGAGTCAAGAGGTAAAAAAGTTCAACCTTTTCACAACCTTACCGCCCTAAAGAGTCTTTTTTTTCCCCTAAGACTTTTTACTTTTTACTTTTTTTTTTTTTAAGATTTTATTTATTTATTTGTCAGGAGAAAACACAAGCAGGAGGAGCAGCAGGCAGAGGGAGAGGGAAGCAGACTCCCCACTGAGCAGGGAACCTAGTGTTCCCTGGGATCATGACTAGAGCCAAAGGCAGACAGACGCTCAGCCAACAGAGTCACCCAAGTGCCCCTCCCTGAACAATCTTTATGACGGAGAATTTAAAGTAAGTTCTTTCATACTTTCAAGAAACACTTAATTCTAAGGCTGTATAAGGTGATCCAGAACACAAAGATATAGAAAGTTACTAAGTGAATTTTATGTTTAACTCTGAAATCAAAACACTACAAAAGTTCCCTCCCACCCCAAAGGAAATTTCCATCCATACACAGTAGATAGAAACATTCTAAACACAAAATTAGACTGAAAAATTTAACATTACCAAGAACAATTTATTATTAGGAAATGTACAAATACCTAAAACCAACATGATCAACTAAAGTAGTGTTCAAAAACAGCCCAATAAAATACCCAGTCCTATTAAAAATTCTAAAAGCCACAAATCACAGAATAATCCATTTACAGTTTTAAAAGCCTTTCCCTAGCCAGTAAGTAAACAATAAAATTAATGGAGTAAAAATAAAAATATCCCAAGTAAAACGAAGAATAAAATAAGAGAGACCACCGGGCGAGTCTGACTAATTCGATAAGCCACAAACTAAAACCAAGCAGTTAGTTCTATCAAAACAAGGAGAAGTTAAAAACCCCATTTGCATCAGCAACATCAGTAATCAGCCCGTAAGAAATAAAACCTGAAAGTATCTGCAACTGACACTAACCCAAAATGTCAGATCCTAAATGTAAAAAGAAAATTACCCACTTTGACTGAGTTATAAAAGAATTGGAGGGAAAAAAGGGGAGGGAAGCATACTTTACTTCTAGATTGGCTAGCTGAATAATACAGAGAAACAGACTTCTAAATATTCCATTCCTGCCATTACAGTCATACTCTATACAGATTTTATTTTTTTTTAAGATTTTCTTTATTTGCGAGACAGAGAAAGAGAGCACAAGCAGGGGGAGCAGCAGGAAGAAGGGAAGGAAGAAGCGGGCTCCCCCGCAGGGGGGAGCCCAATGCGGGGCCCCTGGGATCACGACCTGAGCCGAGGGCAGATGCTTACGGTCTATACAGACTTTAAAGTCAGCCCCCAAAGCCAAACTTGTAATGATAGCAGAAATGCTATATTTATATAGCCATAAAAATATGAGGGACATTTTGATTAATCAAAAATGTTGATCAATTTTTCCATGCTGACTGATCAAAATGTCCACCCAAAAGGGGCACCTGGGTGGCTCAGTTGGTTAAGCGACTGCTTTTGGATCAGGTCATGATCCTGGAGACCCGGGATCCAGCCCCACATCGGGCTCCCTGCTCAGCAGGAGGCCTGCTTCTCCCTCTCTCACTCCCCCTGCTTGTGTTCCCTCTCTCGCTGTGTTTCTCTCTGTCAAATAAATAAATAAAATCTTAAAAAAAAAAAGTCAAAATGTCCACCATAAATTGTCAAGAGGAAAAAAAAACTGGTATAAAATAAAAGGATCATAACAATCTCATGGTGTATGTGGGAGAAGGCACAGGTATTTAGAAATAAAAACGAACACTCTAACCGAAGCAGTTGGCTACCTCTGAGTGGTAAGATCAGATGACTCTGACTTTAGGCATTTGTAACTTTTTTTTTTTTTTAAAGATTTTATTTATTTGACAGAGAGAAACACAGCCAGAGAGGGAACACAAGCAGGGGGAGGGAGAGAGGGAGAAGCAGGCTTCCTGCCGAGCAGGGAGCCCGATGTGGGACTCAATCCCGGGTCTCCAGGTTCATGCCCTGAGCCGAAGGCAGCCGCTCAACCAACTGAGCCACCCAGGCGTCCCGGCATTTGTAACTTTTGCAAAAAATACAATGTAACTTCTATAAATTTGGGGATAGGGAGGGGAACAGTTTAAAAGTAAAGAAACACATCAAAATATCAACAGCATATGTTTTGAGGTAGCTGAATTATGGTTGTTTAGTTGTTTCAACATATTTTCCTCTGTTTTCCAAATTTTCTATAATAATCGTAAAAAACAAGGCTCTGTGCAAAACTGTTAGAGAAATGTGAACAACAACATGTTGAAAAATTCACTTGGACCCTCTTGTTCTTTTGAGCTTCCATGTGCCAAATTCTCAGTTTTTCTCCAACCATTCTGTTATTTCCAACACTAAATTCAAAATTTGCCAGGAAGTGTTCCAATCAGAAAAAAATAAGTAAAAAGGTCTGAACCGCTCTCACACACTTGTTGAAATTAAAAAGGAAAGCAAACGCGGTGAGGAATCAAGCAAGGCGTGGTCTGGTCTTACCGTGAAGCTGTTGTTGACGTTCTTGGTGCTGGACTCAGCCACGCTGGCATCCGTCAGGTCCACCTCGTCAAATATGATCGACTGGAGCGAGACACAGGCCCCACAGTCAGTGTGGGCGCAAGGCGCCCTGGCCTCAGCCACCCCGTCCCAGCCCCCCGCAGCCAGGCACGCACAGACACCCAAGCACCTTGAAACGTGAGCACTCGACAACTACACGACACTAACTGCGTCCACCCCTACCTGCTTCTAACCAAGAGCACAGAGCTCAAAGCTAGAGCTCCGTGTGTTTTTTAAGCCAGGGGCTCATGAGTGACTGCATTAGTGGAGAAAAACAAAACAAAAAAACCACTGTGGTTCCCGTATTTATTTTTTGTAATCAGCATTTCACTTTTATATGTGAAATATGCCTTCACACAGAGTCCACCTGGGGGGAAGGGCTCCAGACCAAGGATCCTCCGTCCTTCCAGCGAGCAGCACACTTAGGGGGAAAGGTCCTGGCTAAAATAAATGATTCCAGCAAGAGAGACCAACCCAGATAGAAGGGATCTGGCCATGAAAAAAAAAAAAAAAAGAAAACAACAAGGGAGCAGACCAGAAGGAATCTAGTCCTGGAGAGAGAGACAGCCAGGCTCCAGAAGGAGGCCTGGGAATTATGCCAGGGACCTTCCCCCCAACCTATTTTCCTCCCCACAGTCCCCATCTCCTGTTTACCTTATTGTCCCCTCCAAGGGGACTCCACTGGGAACCCCGAGAGGAAATGCTAATGACTTAGAAAAGAGACTCACTCTTTTAAGTAATAAGCATCCTCCCCCAACCACCCCCCCCTCCACACAGAACTAAAATAACTATAAGTGGTTTCTTGTTTTTTAATGAGGGATGTGGTCAGAACCCTCTCTAAACAAGTTGCTCTGTTCAATTTCAAAAATTTCAATGCATTCTCTAGGTATACATCTCAAAAAAATCTGAAATCAGAATCATTTACATTTTAATAACAAAACATCACTCACTATTGACAACAATACTGATACCACACTGGTATTCAGAACGCCAAAAATTAGCTTTGCAAACAAACATTCATTTAAACATGATGGGAATTTAGTGGCGTTCACTGGCTCCTTGTCTTCCCCTAGAGCTGCCCGGTGACTCTGCAAAGCTCACACACAAGCCAGCACAGAGGAAGGAGGAGCTTGGCTAGAACTTCACAATTCTGTTCACTCATCAACAAGTCTAATATGCTCCAAAAACAGCTTCAATTAGTTTCACAGGTATGTACTACTTATCTCCAAACTCATTAAGTGTATACATTAAATATCTATAGCTTTTTATATGACAATTATAACTTGATAAACTGCTTTTAAAGAAAAGATATTTTAGCCTATAAGAGATTTATAAGCCTGTGACCCCCACTTCTTCGGAAAAAAAAAAGATCTTTAACTATAATTTGATTATTTCTGTGACATTTCCCCCTTTCCCCGTTGGTGACATAGGACATTCACGGGGAAAAAACTGAGTAAAAGTCAACATTTATAAGAAATAGAACATGCCTTGAGACAAATTAAAGCTAGCACCCTGGAGTATTAACCAAACCCCCTGGAAATAGCAGATCCAAGCAGTAGGGAACCTCTCCCCTGGGGCTCCGCCCAAGTCTGTTATCCAGCGGTCTCCACACACTGCACCTCACCTTTGCTGTTTTTGCATAGTACAGCGTCCGCCCCCGCAGCTTAAAGTATCTCCTTTTTGATCGCTGGAATGAATTGTTCTGTTTGGTCAGCATCCCCTCTTTGATGATGGTCTGAAAGCACAGAAACGATTAGTGAGCAAGCGCCTGCACAGTGCCCTGGTGCCCATCCCACAGACCCGCACATGCGTGCGTGACCAGTTAGGCCAGTGGCCTGACCGAAGTACTTCTCATACCCTCCCCATATCCTGGACTCTGGACAGGCCGAGCGCACTGCCTGGGAGGGCTACACAGTTCTGGCATGCCTGGGTGGTGAAGGTGTCAGGGGCCCGAGGTGTGCCTGGCCATGCGCAGAGGATCAATAGAAGGGGTCAAGAAGACTCGCAGGGCCACAGTAAGCAGCAAGGGACCAGAGCATTCTCCAACTTCAGCATTTGGTATTTTTCAGCTATTCTTGGCCCCGTCTCTGTGTTCTCTGGCCTCCTGCCATTTCTCAGGATCCTGTTGTCAAAACTGCCGACATAGGTTGCTGTGGGGTTCAGCGTAGCTTCAGGCCTGTGCCCCACTCGACCCTCACCCATCTACAAGCTGGGCGTGTGCCTCTACCCACGCGATCAGAGAGAAGTGCCACAACCAAAGTCACTAAACTCCTCTCATCCCATAATCTCATCGGTTCACCATGAACCTGGAGTTCCCTTAACAGCCAAGGTGAACAGCAGTCCACTCACCTTGGCTCAATGAAAGCCAAGAATAGGGGACAGGGCTTCTCCTGGAGCTGTTTCCCCTCTTGTGCTGTCCCTGGGGGGAACAGTCTAATAGGACAAGGGAGCCCTGCAGAGCACTCAGAAGTGAAATACTCCTGATCATCAAGAGCATCCTGATCATTAGACATCTGAACTGGTGGGAGCCGCTAAGAGTCAAAGGAATAAACAACGTGCCTAAAACAAGAGCCTGGTTGTCGGCATGTGCATACACTGTTTTCCCCAGCTGCCAGAAGTGGCCATCGTACAAGGAGTCTCGCCATGCAATCAGGCAGAACGCATAAAGACTCTGCTCCAATACACCAATACCGGGTCAGAGAAGTTATAGATGAATTATTTAATCCCATATAGCTTTGCACTTTAACTTTTTAAAGAAAGTATCTGTCCAGGGGCGCCTAGGTGGCTCAGTTGGTTAAGCGACTGCCTTCGGCTCGGGTCATGATCCCGGAGACCCGGGATCGAGCCCCACATCGGGCTCCCTGCTCGGCGGGAGGCCTGCTTCTCCCTCTCTCACTCCCCCTGCTTGTGTTCCTTCTCTAGCTGTGTTTCTCTCTGTCAAATAAATAAAATCTTTAAAAAAAAAAGTATCTGTCCAAAGCCCTTGGGTACCTGTGGCAACTGAAGACGACATAAGCTGAAAGCAAACACAGACACCTCATATAACCCAAACACATCAGAAGGCAAGAGCAGAAAATCAGCGCAGTCTGGTCCCTCCACCAGCCGACTCCAAACAGAGCAGGGAGAGAAGTCGGGATGCAGCTAAGCCCCACCCTGAGAAGAACACCAAAGAAAGTCCCTGGTCCCACACACATCATCAACACAGGGTCATGCACCAGGACCCCGACCTGAGCCGCACAGCGCCTGGGGAACCTGGGAGTGCAGGCGGCTGCCTCCCTCCTTATCCCCGCCACAGGATGTCCTCTCTGGGAGCTTCCCGGGCAGGGGGAGCCGCACAAGCCAGCTCATGACCATGGGCCAGGTGTGACGGGATCTGTGCTGTCCAGCTGGCCTCGTGCTAGGACAGCATCCTTCCCCAGCTCCCCGGGGAAATCCTACCGAGGAACCTCCCTCCTCCTGCTGGGCATGCGCCTCCACATTTACCTCTGTAGAGGTTGCCCACCCACTCTCCCGGGTCATTCAAGCTGCCAGCAGCCGAGAGAAGACGATGACATGACCCAATGATCAAAGGAACAGACACGCTAACTACAGTCACAGAATCCAAAACTGCCATCCTTAACTAAACAAAGGCGCTGCTTTCTGAAGGGCGGGACGTGCGCTGAACCAGAGGCTGCTCCAGGGCAGAGACAAAGCGGCCCCCCGACCCCGCAGCCGCAGGTAGAAGCCACCCCCCGTACAGAAGGACCAGCTTCTCGGGCTTTCCCAACATTCTTCTCAGGGCCAAGTACGCATGGACACTCGTGTCAACGAGCTCTTCAGAGACCTAGAACAGCGACGTCTGCGCACAGCGAGGCAGCCCCACAGGCACCAGCGCCGCGCTCCAGGACCGTCTCTCCTCCTTGACCTCACAGGACTCGCTCCCAGACGAAGGCACCCCTCCTCGCCCCCACGCGTCTTCCTTACCTCTGCAGGGGAAGTCACCACTTCCATCTCTTTACTAAATGCAAATTAAAGAAGAAAAAAAAAAAAAAAAAAAGACAGCAAAACCAACAAGCCCAGACCCGGGAAAGTTATAAGTTATCTTTAAAGGATAAATGCTAGAGTATTTTTTCTTGCATCTCTTGCCACACATCTCACACATAAAAAAGAAAAGCAAAATTAAAACACAATCTACTCCACCACACACACACAAATCTTTCAGAAAGCGGATGAGAGCTGCGATCTTGGGCTACCCAAGGAGGGCTGCTGTTCTATTTATAGAATAAGAGCACTCAGAAAAAGACTCTGGTGGGTTTCAGCGGAAAAGGCTGGGGAAAAGATAAAGACGAGTATTTCTTTGAAGCTTTCTCAGAAACTGCGTTTCTTCTCCTGATTCGCTGCTCGAGAATACTATAGATATGCTGCAGAATATTTTTAAACACTCAGTCAAAAGCAATGAACTAAAAGTGGTCAAGAAAATAACACCCCTGAATAATCTGCTGTGTTTTGCATTTGGCAGCTTGTAAATGGCACCCACAGGAAACACTGCTCAGCTGGCAGGGCTCCTCCTGGTGCCCAATGGAGCAGAGAACCAGAAGTCAAAAACCAGACTCAAGCACAGCTTGATCAGGACAAGCTGGGCGGCCATGCTCTTAGAACCATTTTTGTCAAGTTCTCTGCACAAGCAGAAGTGCCTACTCTGTCCTCCAAGCAATCCAGGGCACCCTCATCACTATCGGAAACAAGAAAGGACAGATTCGAAACACACACAGGCACTGAGAATCAGAGTGGGAAAGTGAGCCCCACACTCACCTCCAGAGAGGAAGTAAATCGCCAAGCTGGACTCTGGGGATGAAACCAGCAGTCTAAGTGTGGCCCTGGGTGCCACAGCCACCCACAGTGAGCAGAGAGCAGCTGGTCCAAGGGCAAGACTGCCCGGGCACCTGCTGTGTGGGAACCTCAAGTCTCTAGTCATCCTACTCAGGAACAAAGGACTGAGGAAGGCAGCTCTGGAAATGCCCTTAAAAAGACTTCAAACCAGGAGCACCTGGGTGCACAGTCAGTTAAGCATCCAACTCTTGGTTTCCGCTCAGGTCGTGATCTCAGTGTCACAGGATCAAGCCCTGCACTAGGCTCTACACTCAGCACAGTGTGCCTGAGATTTGTGCTCTAATAAAAAATTTCCCTCTAATAAATAAATAAACAAAATCTTTAGGTGGGGGAGATCTCAAACCAGGGGGCAGGGAAAGGCAAGAGCCCTGGTCAAACCTGCCCAGATCCCTGACAGCCAGGCCTGTGGGTCCCAGGCCCTCAGGACACTTTGCAGAGATGGTCTTCGTTGCAGTACAGAGGAAAGGTGAAAGGAAACCTGGAGGCACGCGGAACAGTCCAGAAACTCTTATACAAGCGGGCAGCCAGCAACACTGAGCCTCGGGGAGGGAAACGGGGCCACAGACATGAGAGTACTTGGGCAGCAGGCTGCCACAGAGGGAGGCAAGGAGCACGAGTTTCATGGAGGAGGCTGGGGGCTTCATTCGGGGCACGCCCACGAGGTCCTCAAGCATGCCAGGGGGAGCTGAGCATAGAGACAGCAGCAGCTACGAGATCAGGATACGAGAGAAGGTTTAACAGGGCACACACCTTGGTAGGCACATATGGAAAAGGAGCAGAAGGAGAGCAGGCACAGGGCACTGGGAATCCCAGACACCAAGGCTGGGTACAGAGAGGCAGGAACCCAAAGGGAAGATAGAAGAAAGCGGGCACAAGGCTGGGGACAAGGAGAAAGCCCCCAGGAGGCCACACTGATGCCGACTGGGTAGAGTCGGAGGAGAACGTGCTAGGCTGAAGCCAGAGGACAGCCCACCGAATGTGACCAGGATGGGAGGAAGCAAAGATGGGAGATGGGGTTTTTTAACCACATGTTTCTTAACTTTTTATAAACCTGGAATCCCAGTGCATATACCGTACTTTAACCCTATTTTTTGTCATGATATATTGTCAGCAGGCTTCCTTCCATATGAGTGAGTATATCTTTGTCAGCTACAGAGTATTTCCACGTACTGCTGAGCCTGCATCACTCAACTCACTCGCGCTGCTGGAACAGGGGGACTGTGTCCCGCTCCATACTATCAACAGTGCTTCTTCGAAGAGTGTTACAACGAAACAGTCTGGGCCTGTCCTGGACTATTCCTTAAAGCAAATCAGGACTAGAAGCAGCATTTGGGGCTCAGGACAGCCCAAAAAAAGATGCTGACAGATTTAAAAGTATGATGAGTGATAGCAGCAGCTTCCCCCTGGGGGTGAGGAGGAACCAGCCAGTGGCTGGGCCTAAGACAACAGATTTATCCAAAGGCAAAAATGCTCAGTCCCCCACCTTACACACGTGTGCTACGGACGCAATGCAAAAGGCACAACTTTAAAAGTTTCAGCAGACAATAAAAAAGAACTGTCCTGGGGTGCCTGGGTGGCTCAGTCGCTAGGTGTCTGCCTTCAGCTCAGGTTGTCCGGGATCGAGCCCCACATTGGGCTCCGTGCTCGGTGGGAAGCCAGCTTCTCCCTCTCTCACTCCCCCTGCTTGTGTTCCCTCTCTGTTAAATAAATAAATACATACATACATACATACATACATACATAAATAATTTTCTTATGATCTTGGGATTGGGGGAAAGGGGTCTTAAAAAGGGTTGAACAAATACTAAGCACAAACTATAAAACTGTAAAGCCAACTATATTCCAAAAGAGAACTTGTGTTGATCAGAGACATCTCACAAAGAAAGGGAAGAGGAAAGCCATGGTCTGGGAGAAGATACACGCAATACTGCCAATGGCCATACTGAGCCAGCATACAGAACACTCAAAGAACCCCTGCAAAACAGCAACAAGAAAAAGCGGCAGGTGAATGGGAAACTGGCAGAAAGCATGAACCAGAGCAAGTCCCGTGGTGACTAAGAGCTGCTGAAGGGCCGCGTGCCGGGGCAGAGAGGCTCCCTGGGGGCGGCACCCTGGCGCTCTGCTGGGCTCACACACCCAGTGTTTACGCGCCTTTAGGCTGCACTGACATTTACAAGAGTCTTATTCAACATGTGAAAAGAAAGGGAAAACAAAGTTCATCAATAAAAGAATAGAAATAAAATCTCAGGCAGAGCTCCGCAGGTGCCATCAGCGTCTTGTGTGTAAGTGTGAGCATTTGCGCGTGTTCCTGGACCCGCCCGCCTGAGTGGCTAGTGCTTGCGGCTGCCGGCAGGCCAGGAAAGACGGGCGAAGTAAAGGACAGTGAAAATCTAGCCCAGCGTTCACATCAGCAATCTACTTGTCCTTAAACCTTTTTAGTCCTCCAATAAAAACCTACATAACCCTGATGTTGGTCCACATCACAAAAAAAATCTACAAAGTTCAAAAAAAGTGGGGATATTAGCATAAAAGTTAACACACAAAAGAACTATTAAAATGTTTCTGTGGGAAAAAGGTTGGAAAACTTATTACCTTAAATTTGCATATCACTTGGAATTTTCGTGAGCATGTTTACATCAGCTCGCCATCTTTTTTTTTTTCAAGATTTTATTTATTTGACAGAGAGAGCACAAGCCGGCGGAACAGCAGGCAGAGGGAGAAGGAGAAGCAGGATCACTGAGCGGGGAGCCTGATGCAGGGCTCTATCCCAAGCATGACCTGAGCCAAAAGCAGATGCTTACCGACTGACCCACACAGGCACCGCTGCTTGCCTTCTTAACAGAAGAAATACATGCTAATATTCTAACCGGCAAAAAAAAAAAAAAACTGGGCATTGAGAGACTGAATAACTTGTCTAAACACCTACTCACAGACCCCAAAGAAATATGAGGCCGCCTTCACTCTCATCTGAAACCTTCTATGGTTTACAGTTTATGAATACCAAAAACAGTATGCTTTGTTCACAAAAATAAGGCACGTACGACACATCCAAAGACCCAGAGGTTACTTCAAATGCTTACTAATAAGCACTCACCAGATTTACTACGTACATATCTGGCATTTCTACCTTTTAACCTTCCATCAACTTCAGAGTTATGGAGTAATATTACCATTTTACAGATTAGGGAACTAAGGGTCTGAAGAATTAAGTAAGGTCACACAACTAGTAAAAAAGACAACCTGGAATTCAAACATAGTGCCTAGAGAGCAGACCAAAAATATTTGTTGGCAAAAAATATTTAGTGACAACTCTGACTTCAATAAATTAAGGAAAGGTAGCTCATCAATTTAAAACGCCATCCGCAAACTCATCCCGATTCACCGGACTCAAAACTACCTGCAACTTACCTAGAGCTCCCCTACCTACTCACCACCTGGTCTTATCCCACCATCACGGAAGCCGAAAGCCGAGATGTCTGAGAAGTCTGCCCACCTTAGGCCACAACTGAGCGTTGACACGTGAGTGTCTCCATGGCACCAACGAGCAGCAGGAGCGACAGACCAGAGGCGCACACGGGTCACTGCCGTGCTGGAGAATTCTTCTCAACTCCGCAGAGCCGAACCCTGTATCTGGTACCACCAATCTGACACAAAGGTGCCCCACAAGTTTTTTTTCCCTGAAGAACCCAAAAATGCTAACTCACAGAAAAAGGACAGCTATTCTTTTCTTACCAATCAAGAGAACCCCACTCCTCTTTGCCACTCCCCTGGTTTTCCTCCTTCAATGCACACTACCTGCAAGGTTAAAAGTAACCATGTCCCAAAGCCCCTAAGTCACTTGAAGTTCCACTGAGAGTTAGGAAGATGTCCCATTCCCGTCCCCAGTAATATGTAGAAGGACCAAAGCAGAAAACCAAAAAGTGGTCCCCAAGTGTAATGCCCAAATTCCCCAAAAGAACTGCTCCCTGATCTGCCCTTCCTTTGGAATTCACAACCACCTTCCCCAAATCTGAGGGCTCTCCTATGACTGTGGTATGGCCCCTCTGTGCTAATGCACTCTCGATTCTGGGGGCGCTGGCTGTACCAAGCGCAGCCAACATCACAACACTGACCACACCGCCCCAGCCCTGGCCACATGATTCAGACTTGGTCACAGAAACCTACACAGATGTCCTGCCAGGGATGGAGAGGCAAGGGAGTTGCTTCACCCATGTGTGAGAACATATGTGGCTTCGAGTCCCCCCCACCCATGATCTCTTTCACCTTGGAGGTAGACACCAAGTCTAGAGCTGTGGCAGCTATGAGGAGACCATGAGCTGGGAGCCAGCAGTCTAAAGCTGGTGAGGGAGAAAGGCACAGCGTGGGATCCTAATACATCATCAAGCTGTCCAATGCGATCCTGTCTAATACAGGTGGGTGGGCTGATGGTGACCCACTCGGTCACCATCAGTGGCTGTTCTATTGCCAAACGTGGTGTCCCAAGGTCCAAGGCCTCACACTCTAAATGTAACTCACGTTAAACATGCCTCTTCGTCACCCACCACACACACTTTCTAACTTACTCTCCCACCACCTCGTATTTCCTCTTTAGTTAACAGCACCATCAAAGCTGAAAGGAGCTTTAGGCATACACAACTCACTCCCCACTCCTAACTGGTTACCCAGTCCCAATCCCACTTTAAAATCACTCAGGATTCTGCTACATCTTCAGGCCCTCTGCCATCAGCTTAGTTCAGATCCCCAGCTTGGGCTTAAATTATTCTGTCCCCTGTCTCTGTGTCTCAATGTTTCTCAGGGGTGACCCAGTCCACCACTACCAGAACCCCTGGAACACTTGTGAAAGGAGCAATCCACTGCTCCTAAATCCTGAGAATGTGAATTTCTGACCAAAGCCCCAGGAGCTACCTGAGCACAATGAAGACGGGGAGCCCCTACCCTCCATTCTCTACCAACCTCCCTCCAACTGACTCCAGTCCTCTGCTAGCATCCAACTCCCATTACCTAGCAAGTTCTGAAACACTACCAGACCCTGACCCCAGGTGTCCAGGTAGCCACAGAGTTTAAAAGCTCTCCGGAATAGAATAGGCATCCTGCCCCAAGCAAAGTGCCCCCGCCCACTTACAAACCTCCCTGGGCTTTCCTGCATCTTGGAGGGAAGTCAACCCCGGCCTTCAGGGCTCTTCAATCTGACAGGTTCCTCTCCCACCCACCCCAGGGCCTACAATCTCAGTCCCAGAACCGTCTGACCCAAACACACCGGCTCATTGACAGCGCCTGCTTTTGGATGGATCCTTCCTCTGCCTGGAACCTTACCACGGACAGAAAACTCCTATGCTTGGCAGGGAAGGGGGGGCACAAATGCCACCACCTCCAGGGCCCTTGCCAACTCCCCAGAGCTAGCTGTGACGCACACCGCAAGCCTACCACTCTCCACCACGTGGCTGACTCCTCAGCCAGATCAAGGGGGTCCCAAGGGCTGAGGCTGTATTAGTGATTTTAATCCCCTGGGTGCCCAAGCAAAGCATGCTCTGAGGAAACTTTCTGCAAAATATCATAGAGGGCTAATATCCCTAATCTATAAGAGCTTCTAAATTTCAGAATGAACTAACAATCTGGTTAAGGAAAAAAAAGGCAAAAACTAAAAGAATCTGTTCAAAAAAATTAGTAAAAATGACCCTTAAACACATGAAAACATGTTTGACCTATCTCATTAAAAAAAAAAAAGAAAGACAGAAAGAAAACTAAACTAAAATACATTATCATCATCAGATTAACAGAAAAAAAAAACAAACAAAAAACCAGGCACTGCGGGCAAGGCCATAAGAAAGCCAATACTCTGGCCACCACTGATCCAATAGGGCCTGAGGTGAGCCCTGAGGACAGGGACCTGCCAACACCCAGCAAGCCCACACGTCGTCGACCCTTTCGCCCTGCATGCCCACTCCAAGAAGCCCATCGCATAGATACTCTGGCAAAGGGCACAGAATCAAGTCTGAAGTCTGTCCAAGGCTATCTGCTGCAAAATATCATAGCAAAAGTCTGAAAATAATGCAAGTGGTTGAATAAGCTATGGTACGTTAAAAAAAAAAAAAAGAAAAGAAAATACTATACGATCGTTAAAAGGAATGAGGAATTAACAATAAAAAAAAAGAGAAAAAAAAAAAGGAATGAGGAAGATCTTTACACAGCTCTGGAATGATCACCAGATTGTATTAAGCGGAAAAAGAAAGGTGGAGAACACATATGGCGCAGGCCTGCGATCTCTTGTGTAAAGAGGTTGTGTGTATGGGTGCACACTTGTGTGTGTGCAAAGATAAAACTTAAAAGCAACTATGTGTGTATATTATTATGATTAAGTTTTCAAATATAAACAATGGAAGAATTAACCAAAATAATAAAATAATAAAAATGGCCGAACGGTTCCCTCTGGGTGGAGGAGGACCAGAGCAGAGGAGATGGGGAAGGAAGCCAGCCCTCTAGCAGGTACAAAATTATAAAAAGGACTCGGGCGCAGCACCCGGGACAGCTCTGACAGGGGCCTCCACAGATGATCCCCCTCCCTCCACAGAAGGGCCCGCCTAAGGCTAAGGCACTCTGCGCGTTCCCATTCCTCACAAACAGGCAGGGAGAAGTCCCCAGTCAGCCGCGTGCGGGGCCCACTCCACACCAGGAACTTAGGAAGCCTCAGGAGCTCATGATCTTCACCACTGGGAAGAGTTACTCCCCCATTTCCTATATGAAGAAATTGAGGTCCAAAGAGGACCAATGTGCACAGAGAAGGGACAGGCGTGGGGTTCAAACCCAAGTCTGTGTGATTTCCACTCTTTCCACATTTTGACATCAAGTGAAAAAATTAAAAAGTATGCTTGATAAAAGGTTTTCTTTTGCTTGTTCTTACAAGTAAGACTAAATAAACCACAGTCACAACTAATGCTCCCACTTCTCTGGGGTGAGCGCATGGACAGATGTGCCCGTGTCAGGGCACAACCATCCCCACGGCACACCCCGGAGGTAAAGCCAACCACCAGCAGCAGAAGCAACTTTCAAGTACACACACACACACACACACACACACACACACACACACGCTGTGGTGCACTCAAGGCACCACAGCCTCGCCCAGCTGCTGTGAGCCTACAGAGTAAAATCCTTCTCCCCACTGACCAGTGGAATGAAATGCACTCTTTGTTTCAACAAATATTTATTGAACACTTAAGTGCAAGTACGGCTGGGAATATGGTGATGAAAGAGACAAGACCCTTGACCCTTAAGGAAATTGTGCACTGACAAGAGGGATACTTTTACAATGTAAAAGTACCATAGGAATGTGCTTTAAATACTCAGAAGAAAGCGGGGCTTGGGGCTGAGGATAGATGAAACAAGAAAGACACAATACTGATGACCGCTTAAGAAAGACACAATACTGGGGCGCCTGGGTGGCTCAGTTGGTTGGGCGACTGCCTTCAGCTCGGGTCATGATCCCGGAGACCCGGGATCGAGTCCCACATCGGGCTCCCTGCTCAGCGGGAAGCCTGCTTCTCCCTCTCTCACTCCCCCTGCTTGTGTTCCCTCTCTGGCTGTGTTTCTCTCTGTCAAATGAATAAAATCTTTAAAAAAAAAAAAAAAAAAAAAAAAGAAAGACACAATACTGATGACCGCTTAGACCGGGTAACTGATTAAAACTCCTTTCCCTACTTTTGTGTATGTTTGGAAATTTCCATCAGAGGTACAGACAGGGTGCTCTGGAAACTCAGAAGTGAATGAAACACACCACAGGCCTCAATGCAAGGCCTGGAGCTGCTACCACTGGAGCTAAGGGCAGCCACTCCCCTATACCCAGGTTCCTAGCCTGCAGATCCCACCTCAGGAGTGCTGCCCAGAGCAGGAAATGCCCAGGAAACTCACAGGGCTGCAAAGCGCTACACAAATGCAAAGCAGCTCTAACCACCATCAATGAAAGGCCTTTTCCGTGGGTCCCCCTGCCCCCTTGCCCGTTTCCAGACAGAAAGTGGAAATAAAGTCCTGCATTAAGCAGCCGCCTCTGGACTGCCAAGCTTATGGGAAATGCTTTTCTTCACTCGAGAACACTCAGACCAGCCACGCTGCTAACACCTGCCACTGACATCCTGCAATAACATCCTTTCAGTGTGTTCTCAGTGCATAAATAAGACAGAAAAGTGGCGTTCTGTAATATACAAAATTTTTAATAATCTGCTTTTCCAAATATATTGTGACCAGATCCACTTTTTTGTGTTTCTCTGTAGCCGGTTTCATCATTTCTTTTTTTTTTTTTTTTTTAATTTTTTTTTTTTTTAAGATTTTATTTATTTGACAGTGAGAAACACAGCAAGAGAAGGAACACAAGCAGGGGGAGTGAGAGAGGGAGAAGCAGGCTTCCCGCCGAGCAGGGAGCCCGATGTGGGACTCGATCCCAGGTCTCCGGGATCATGACCTGAGCCGAAGGCAGTCGCCTAACCAACTGAGCCACCCAGGCATCCCCGGTTTTTCATTTCAAGTGCTTCATGACACTGAAATAATTACGAGCAAATCTAAAAAACTGACAGCATTATGAAACGGTTTCAATGTCAGGTTAAAAATATATCTTTTTAAAAATATATATATCTTATTTATATCGAGACCTTGAACTCTGCTTAGGTAAGTTTAGCGTTATTTTCAACACAGGAGTTAAAAGTTTAAACAAAGGGAAACATTAACTAAGATACTGCACACAATGTATTCATTTATTAGGATATTAGGATACTATGAAGTTTAAATTTTATAAGTCAAGCACTTTTATATATCTGGCTCCTTACACTTCATCTGTTTTGATCTGACAGCTGGATCTGTGTTAACTGTGTTTCAGGACATTCCAGAGAACAGACTAAGGGCAGACTCTTCTCCATCTTCTGCTACCTACACACAGCACTGTACATCATCCATGTCAGGAAACCGCAAAATTGAACAAAAGCACGTTAAGCTTTTGTGCTGGTTTTCGTTAGTAAACGATATGCCCATTTTAGAAAATTTAGAAAAGTAAAAATAAAAATAATCCAAACTGCACCACCTCTAGTATCAGGGCACAATCCCTGACATCAGTTTGGAGACTTTCTTCGTCTTACTTCCTACGCACAGTGTTTTGCACACAGCTGAATGGCATTCTGTACACGCTGCCTCTCTGTTTCCCCAACATGACAAAGTACCGTTCACACTACAGCCTCCCTCAATCACCCGAACGGCTGCAGTAGGCACAAGAGCCACAGCTCGCTCTGCCACTTCCCAGTTGTGCAGCCTGGGCACTCAGCCACCTCATGGCAACCTCCACGCGCTTGTGAAGGGGAAGTAAGACCACCATGTAAGGTGCATGATGCCAGCATGGAAAAGGTATGTCAGCTCTAGTCATTAACCCACTGAGTTGTTACACTGGACTGGACTATCTCCAGGTTTGCAAAGCTTTTTATATTTCATGCTACAATAAACATAATGTCATTTTTCTTTTTCATTTTTTAAGACTATTTCCTCAGCATATAACCGCACCAGTGGAATTACTGAGTCAGGGTATAGACTGCCCATGTTTTTCAAACATGTCGCCAAATCATTTCCCCAAATGGTTGTACCCGTATGTGCTGCTGAAAAGTGAAGAAGCTACAGGGTTTCTATAAACAGCAAAATTCCAGCTCATGCACAATACTGGCTGGATATAAAAATATACTTAGACAATTATGACTACTAGACAGTAAAAATACACCTGGGCAATCAGACCCATAACTCAGTACTGACAAACCTGGTTTCTACTTGCCCTCTTTAAGTACCTGAAAACATAGAGAAAAAAGATAAAGAACAACTTCTTAGGCTTCCTTTTCACTCACCTTCTAAAGACTAATCCATCTTTATCAAAGAGTTCAAATATAAAGACCATCAAGTGGGATCTTGAGTATTTATTTCAAATTTCCCCAAACCATGAAAAGAACTGAACTGAGTCCACACCCCCATACTTGAAATATGGAGAGTTCTAGGACAACAGAAAATCAGAAATACAGATATTTCCTTTCAAACCCTTCAAATGTGTTACTGTCTCATAACCATCCATAAGAATAATTCTATTATGAATCCTTCTATGAACTCCACTGAGACCACTCCAAGATGGGGTCAAGATCACCAACCAATTTTGAGAAGCTCATAGCTGGTTTTAAGTATTACAGGGTATATAGTTTGAGAGGCCAAATCCAGCTGGGAAAAAAGTGGCCCTCTTCAACAAACAGTGCTGGGATATCCACATGCAAAAGACTGAAACTGGACCCTTATCTGACACCATATAAAAGAAGTTAACTCAAAAAGAGCTAAAACAATAAAACTCTTGGAAGAAAACACTGAAGTACATCTTCATGACCTTGGATTGGCAATGGTTTTTCAAATATAACACCAAAAGCACAAGCAAGAAAAGGAAAACACAGATAAACTGGACTTCACCGAAATTTAAAAACTTGTGTGCATCAAAGAATACGATCAAGACTGTGAAAGGAAGGATAACTGAGTGGCTCAGTCAGTTAAGCTGACTGACTAAAACTCGCAGTTTTGACTTGGGTCATGATCTGGGGTCATGAGATCAAATGCCACATCAGGCTCCACGCAGAGTCGGCTTGGGATTCTTCCCCTCTCCCTCTCTCTCCTCTTCTACCCCTCCCCCAGCTCGCACACACACTGTCTCTCTCTTTGAAATGAATGAATGAATAGATAGATAGATAGATAGATAGATAGATAGATAGATAGATAGATAGATAAAATCTTCCCCAAAAAAAGACAATGAAGAGAGAACCCAAAGAATGGGAACAAAGTCATTGATCTGATAAGGATCCAGTATTCAGAACAGATAAAGAAGCCCTCAAATCAACAACAAAAAGATAACCCAACTTGAAAATGGGCAAAGAACTGAAATAGACAGTTCTCCAAAGATACACAAACGGCCAAAAGCACATGAAAAATGCTCAACATCATTAGTCACTAAGGAAATGCAAATCAATACCAGGAGATACCACTTCAGGATGGCCATAATTAAAAAGAAAAAAAAGAAAAAGAAAAAAACAAGTGTTGGCAAGTGTGGAAAAACTGGAACCCTCCTACACTGCTATCGTGCTGTTGGAAAGGTAAGATGGCATGCCTCTGTGGGAAACAATCTAGAGGTTCCTCACTAAGATAAACACATAACTACCTGACAATTTCACTCCTTAGGGGAATACCCAGAAGAACTAGAAACCCGCCTTCAAACAGTAACTTGTCCACAGCAGCTCTATTCACAAGAGCCCAAACAGCAGAAGCAATTCACTCTCTATCCACAGATGAAGGGATAAACGAATGTGGTACACGCATGCAACGGCACACTATTTGGCCATAAAAAGGAACGAAGCACTGATACATGCTACAACACGGATGAACTTTGAAAACATCCTCCAGAAAAGGCAAATCACGGAGACAGTAGGCAGATGGGTAGAGCTGGTGAGGAGGAGGGAATAGGGAGTGACTGCTGAATGGGAAAGGGGTTTCCCTATAGGGGAGAAACACTGGTGATGGCTGCACAACACTGTTAATACCTAGCACCACTGACATATATACATTTAAAATGGTTAAAACGAGGGGGCACCTGGCTGGCTCAGCTGGTATTATGTGACTCGTGGTCTCAGGGTCATGAGTTCAAGCCCCACATTGGGCAGAGAGACTACTTATAAATAAAATAAAATAAAAGTAAATAACATTTTTTTTTTAAAGAGAATGGTTAAAATGGTAAAGAAAAAGAGCCAGAGTGCCCCTCTTCCATCCTGCTACAAGGGGCAAGGCGGCACTCAGCCCGGGTCCCGGGGTGTACTTCAGCATCGCGGGGCAAGAAGAGCCAGGCTCAGGAAAACCACCACAACCCGGGGACCTTCACCTCCAGATGCAGAAGAGCACAGCCAGCCAGAAGTAGGTGGCAGACGACCCAAAGCACCCCACTACTCAGACTGAAGTAGCGGGGAGAGCCGGCCCAGGGCAGCACAGGCACAGCCCAGGACCTGAGGCCAATCTCGGGCGGGACTCGCATTCCCTCCCGCGGCCAAGCACACAGTCAACAGCAGTTCAAACCCACAGACAGGGACACACGGGCCAGCACCGATAAATCCAAACGGGGGGGCAGGCTGAAGATACACCATAAAGCACATGCATAAATCTATTTATTACAGAAACCAAAAGACCATTTTAGCAAATATGTGCTTCTTGTTGCAAGATCACAGGAAGACACTGACTCTATTAAAAAATTAAAGTTCTTTCAAGGACAGGGAACACCAATATGAGAACAGGATGAAATTAAAGTACAGCAAGCTGCAATACAGGACATGATTAGAAAAGGAAGCAAAAACAATCACACCCTAGCAGAATGAAAATCCACATATAAGGGGCTAAAGGGAAAAACGTACACTGCAGAAAATGTCATTGGTCATGTACAAGACAAAAGTGAGACCTCAGAGAAAGCTGCAGGATACAGTGAAGAGAAGACAAAACTGGGAAAAGTTCATGGGCAGAGTGGGGAAGGGACCTACCAACAATAAGAACCATAGAAAAGGAACACAAAATAAATGGAGATGCAAAACTGAGAGGTACGGGGCGCCTGGGTGGCTCAGTTGGTTAGGCGACTGCCTTTGGCTCAGGTCATGATCCCGGACACCCGGGATCGAAGCCTGCTTTTCCCTCTCTCACTCCCCCTGCTTGTGTTCCCTCTCTGGCTGTGTTTCTCTCTGTCAAATAAATAAAATCTTAAAAAAAAAAAAACAAACAAAAACAAACAAACAAAAAAAACTGAGAGGTACGAGCCCAAAAACGGAAAGCAAAGCCCTGCCAGGTTGATGTGCTGAACACACTGGGCACTGCCTGTCCCAGGCACAGCGGGGAGGAGGGCAGCACCACTCGCGGGCTGGGGACAGCCACCTCACCCCAGGCCACCATGACCTACGACCCCCACCTCTGGGCTCCAGCCCAAAGATGACACGACAGATTGAGACACAGCAAGCAAATGCTCACAGGCCAAAGAGCCAGCGTGAAGGGGCTCCCCTAAGAAAAAGTGGACAATTCGAGCATTAAAAGGAATGACTGTGACTGACTGTAGAACACTTAATAAAAAGAGTGAATCCACAGTGACAGAGAAGGAGAGCAGAAAGGGAACATTTGCCTCAGTTGGAGAGGACTCTTCCACCAAATGCTTACTTTGAAATTGGTAATTAAACAAGAAGAATCCAGCAATTGCCCTGCCTTTTTTTTTTTTTAGGAGAAATTGTAGTTCTTCCCCAGTTGAACTGGGAAAAATTTACAGAAGAATACCAACAGACAAACGTGGAAGAGATGACAGAAAGGGGGAAATCTCCATTTTGCAAACTCACAGTAGATTCAGAAAACTCTTCTGCTGAAAACTGTTAAGGATATTTGCTTGGTGCCCAGGAAGCACCTCACAGGTTACCTCCTGACAAAGAGGAAAATCCACATTTCCTAGCAAATATCTAGCATCTCCACATACAGCAAATGGTGACACAGCAGAGGGGACAGCCTGTCAGACACTGAACATCCCAGATCAAGGAGATGTGCCCAAAACATCAACCTGAATATAATCGAGTCTTCAAACCTCTCACTTCCAATTTACAGCAAATAAAAGGATCAAAGAAACCACAAGGAAACAATCAGACAAATTCAGACACAGATTTTACAAGACCACGACCCTTGTCTATTCAAAACGTCATGGTGGGGAGGAGAAGGAGAAGGCACCTGTGGGGAGCTGTTCAAAGCTCAGAGACTGACAAAATATAATGCGTGAATTTTGATTGGTACATGATCCCCCACAGGAGGCTATAAAACACATTTTGTTCAACTGGAGGAATCTAAAAATCGTGTGCCTATTAGATACTAGAAAGTTACAATTAATTTGTAGGTATAATAATGGTACATAGGAGAACATCCTTATTTTTAGGAGTATAGGAATAATAATATATTTTTTAATTATTTTAAAATAATATATTTTAAAATGTCATTTTTGGGGTACCTGGGTGGCTCAGTCGTTGGGCATCTGCCTTTGACTCAGGTCATGATCCCAGGGTTCTGGGATCAAGCCTGGGGGCTGAAATCAGGAACTTACCTTCTTCCCCTCCCCTCCCTTCCCTCCCCTTCCTCCCCAGCTTCTCCCACTTCCTTCTCTTACTGGGTCCCCTACGTCCTAAAGCAAGTGGCTGAGCTGAGCGGGCCCTCCCTCCCACCTCCCACCGTGACCCTGCTCCCTCTCTCAGGCTCCAGGAACCACTCCCACCTTTGCCACCTGACTGTCAAGGGACTGGAGGAGCCATAGGAAGAGGTGCCATCTGGAATCCACGAAGCTTAGCTGGCTTCATGACACACTGGCAAGCCACCTAACTGCTCTGAGTCTATACCCCTCATCAGTGAAACCGGAATAGCTGAAAATAAGAGGGTCCAGAGTATCACTGCAGCAGGGCCCAGGGGGAGCACAATTCCAGAGCTGGTCCTCTCACAGAGCTCCTTATCTCAGAGAAGAGCTCCATTATCCAGTCAAGGGAACCCCAAGCCTCCTCTTCCCCGACACCCACACCAAACCATCGCTAAGTTCTCACAAGACCAAATCCAACAAACCACCACCACCGCCGCAGCCCTGGCCCAGGCGACCAGACTCAGGCGGCCACAACAGAGCCGCAGCGACCCTTCCACCACAGCAGATTATGTCTCACTCCTTCCTAGAACCTTAAAGTAGGGGGAGCTGGCTGGCTCAGTCGGTAGAGCATGCAACGCTTGATCTTGGGTTCATGAGTTCGAGACCCATGTTAGGTCTTTTTACTAAATTTTAGTAAAATTGCCCAAACCCATGTTGGGTTATTTTACTAAAACAATAAAATAACGGAATAAAATCTTAAAGCAGTAGCAGCTCACTCCTACAGAGCCCCCTAACACAGCCTCCTACGCAGCTCCGCAGCCGCATGTCCCTATCAAGGTCGCCTTCAGTCTTGCCAGCTCTATCTGCACCAGCTTTCTTTCAGCCCTCGGACTTCTCCAAGCCCCCTCTGGGCACAGAGCCTTTGCATACCTCTTCACCAGCTACATCTTCCTCATTCTTTTATTAATCCTTTAAAAAAAATCTTTTTTATTATAAAATAGTACATATAAATATAAGTCCACAGAATAAAAACGCATAATTATCACAAATTGAGAACCCACCACCTAGGTCAAGAAAGAGAACTACCAGCACTCCAGAAGCTTCCTCTTTCATGGGTCATCTGATCACTACCCATATTTTCCCATTATCCAGACTTCTCTGGTAATTATTTCTTTGCACGCAAGCTTAAAGACACAAGCAGGCAAGACTAAACACCTTATATCCTATCCATTCTGTCCTGGATATAAATGGAATCATACACAACATTCTTTCATGTCTGTTTTTTGGCCAGACTACATTACTGCTGCGATTATTCCTTCAATCAGCAGGGAGCAGTTTGTTTTCACTGATGCATAATATTCTCTTGAAAGAACATACCATAATTTACTTATCCATTCTACTGCTGACTGATGTTTGGGTTCTTTCCACTCTTGAGCTATTAAAAAAACACACTAGGGGCGCCTGGGTGGCTCAGTTGGTTAAGCGACTGCCTTCGGCTCAGGTCATGATCCCAGAGACTCGGGATCGAGTCCCACGTCGGGCTCCCTACTCAGTGGGAAGCCTGCTTCTCCCTCTCTCACTCCCCCTGCTTGTGTTCCCTCTCTGGCTGTGTTTCTTCTCTGTCAAATAAATAAAATGTTTAAAAAAAAAAAAAAAAAACACT
>PITA01017859.1:0-42016 GCA_004023965.1 Spilogale gracilis
TGGAAGGTTTTTTTTTTTTTTTACTTTAAATTTATTTTATTTTTTCAGTGTTCCAAGATTCATTGTTTATGCCCCACACCCAGTGCTCCATGCAATACGTGCCCTCAGTACTCACCACCAGGCTCTCCCATCCCCTCACCCCCTTCCCTCCAAGTCCCTCAGTTTGTTTCTGTGTCTAAAGTCTCTCATGTTTTGTTTCTCTCCCCGAATTACCCTACTTCCCATTTCCTTTCCTTCTTCTACTGTCCTCTATATTACCCTTTATGCATCGCAAGTAAGTGAATCCTTCTGATACTTGACTTTCTCTACTTGACTTATTTCACTCAGCATAATCTCTTCCAGTCCAGTCCATGTTGCTACAAAAGTTGGATATTCATCCTTTCTGATGGAGGCGTAGTATTCCATTGAATATATGGACCACATCTTCTTTATCCATTCATCTGTTGATGGGCACCTTGGCTCTTTCCACAGTTTGGCGATTGTGGCCATTGCTGCTATGAACACTGGAGTACATATGGCCCTTCTTTTCACTACATCTGTATCTTTGGGGTAAATGCCCAGTAGTGCAATTCAGGATCAGAGGGTAGCTCTATTTTTAATTTTTTAAGGAATCTCAACACTATTTTCCAAAGCGGCTGCACTAACTTGCATTTTGGGAGGTTTTTTTAATTTTTATTTTTTTCTAAGATTTTTATTTTTAAGTAATGTCTACACCCAACAAGGGGCTCAGACTTACAACCTCAAGATCAAGAGATGCATGCTCTTCTGAGCCAGCCAGATGCCCCAACAAGGCAGGTTTTTAATCTATAATATACAGAGAGTAGTATTATGTACCATCGACCACATGCTTGACATATGGTAGTCGGTCGGTTGTGAATCTGTCATTATTTTTTGTTTTTTTGTTTTGTTGTTTTTTTAGCATCATTATTTTTTGAATAGCTATTTGGTATACCATTATATTATCTACTGTAGCTTATAAGATTCGCTTTATTTTTTTTTTTTTAAGATTTTATTTATTTGACAGAGAGAAACACAGCCTGAGAGGGAACACAAGCAGGGGGAGTGAGAGAGGGAGAAGCAGGCTTCCCGCCGAGCAGGGAGCCCGATGTGGGACTCGATCCCCGGTCTCCGGGATCATGACCCAAGCCGAAGGCAGTCGCCCAACCAACTGAGCCACCCAGGCACCCCAGATTCGCTTTATTTTTAAAGAATCTCTACGCCCAACATGACGCTCAAACTTCAAGCCCTGAGATCAAGAGTCACATGCTCTAGTGACTTGAGCCAGCCAGGTTAGCCCCCGGCTACAACTTATTAATCATCTAATTATTGCTTAACATTTGTTTTTCTAATTTTTATTATTACATGTGTGCACTTAGGAAAAATTCCTAGAAGTATTGAGGCACCTGGATGGTACAGTCGACTGAACAAGCAACTCTTAATTTCAGCTCAGGTCATGATCTTAGAGTCTTGGGCTGGGACCTGGGACAGGCTCCATGCTCTCTCCTTCTCCCTCTGCCCCTCCCACTCATGCTGTCATTCTCCCTCTCTAAAATTAATAAATTAATTTAAAAAAATTCCTAAAAGTGTTCATGACAGGTAAGGAGTGGGATACAAAGGAGAGGGTCCATGAATTCTAAGAGCCTGCTAAATATTTCTCTTTTTTTTTAAAGATTTGTTTATGGGACGCCTGGGTGACTCAGGCATTAAGCATCTGCCTTTGGCTAAGGTCATGATTGAGGAATCCTCAGATCAAGCCCCACATTGGGGGTCCCTGCTCAGCGGGAAGCCTGCTTCTCCCTGTCCTACACCCTCTGCTTGTGTTCTCTCTCTTGCTGTGTTTCTGTCTGTCCAAATAAATAAATAAAATCTTTTAAAAAAAAGAGAGATTTATTTATTTATTTGAGAGAGAACAGGAATGGAGAGAGGGGCAGAGGGAGATGGAGAAAATCTCAGGCAGACTCCCTGCTGAGCGGAGAGCCTGAGGTGGGGCTCCCTATCAGGGCCCTAGATCATGACCTGAGCCGAAGTCAGGAGTCAGAGGCTGAACCAGCTGAGTCACTGAGATGTCCCAGAGCCTGTTAAATCTTTCTGAAACCTTTTCTTTTTTTTTTTTTTTTTTTTTTTTTTGGCCTCTCCTGTAAGTTGATACGGTTTTTTTGGGCACCTGGGTGGCTCAGTCTTCGGATGGAGGCCCATTTCCGGCTCTCTGCTCAGCAGGGAGCCTGCTTCCTCCTCTCTCTCTGCCTACTTGCCATCTCTCTCTGTCAAATAAATAAAATCTTTTTTTAAAAAAAATTTATACTGCCTTAAAAATGTGTAATAAAGTGTTCCTTCCTTCCAGATTCTCCTACTTCATTTTGAAGATGAAAGATTGGGTTCTATAAAGTGATAGGAGAGGGACATGCCCAGATCAACTTCAGTATAAGACACATATGTCAGCTATTCAGACAACCCTGTGACGAAAGCAATCCTCTTGGATTATCACCACAGGTCTTTAGCTTGCTCCTGAGAGACCTATCACTCCAGAAAGATGATGATGCTGGGTCCAGTGGCAAGCCAACTGGACAGCATTTGATTATGAGACTCTGTAAAGACTCTTGGCCTCCCCTAAGTCTAGCCCACACATTTGCCTTGGCTCTGGGCTAGTCAGTCATGATCATGATAGCAAGGTAGGTTCTGGACATGCATAACAAAATCCGTATCAACTTTTTTTTTTTTAAAAGGTTTTATTTATTTGACAGAGAGAAACACAGCCAGAGAGGGAATACAAGGAGGGGGAGTGAGAGAGGGAGAAGCAGGCTTCCTACCGAGCAGGGAGCCCAATGTGGGACTCGATCCAGGGTCTCTGGGTTCATGACCTGAGCTGAAGGCAGAGGCTTTAACCCACTGAGCCACCCAGGCGCCAAGGCAGTATAAATTTATCTTTGTTCTGAAAACACCTGTCATGCTTCCGAGCTCCAACTGAACTTGCTCTCTATCCATGCCACCATAATAAATACTCATACGTGCTGTTTCTTTCTTTTTCTTTCTTCCTTTCTTTCTTTAGACTTTATTTATTTGACAGAGAGAAACACAGCTTAGAGAGAGAACACAAGCAGGGCGAGTGAGAGGGAGAAGCAGGCTTCCCAAAGAGCAGCGACCCCAATGTGGACTCAGTCCCGCGACTCCAGGATCATGACCTGAGCTGAAGGCAGACGCTTAACAACTGAGCCACCCAGGCCCCACATGCTGTTTCTTTCCAATTGTGGGTTTAGGGTTTTAGTGGACTGATTGAAAACACTGCCTTCTGGAGTACCTGGCTGGCTGTCAGTGTAGCATGTGCCTCTTGATCTCAGGGTTGTGAGTTCAAGTTCCACATTGAGCATAGAGCTTTTTTAAAGAAAAAAAAAACAGCATACCTGCATGGCTCAGAGGGTTGGGCCTCTGCCTTCGGCTCAGGTCATAATCTCAGGGTCCTGGGATCAAGGCCCGCATCCGGCTTTCTGCTCAGCAGGGAGCCTGCTTCCCCCCCCTCTGTCAAGTAAATAAATGAAATCTTTTTTAAAAAAAACAACAAAAAAACAAAATGATTTTTTATAAACTGCCTCTCTAAGAAGAAGCTGTCTGTAAACCTCTAATCACATCATACCGTTGACTTGAATTCCCCATTGATCCTACTCCTACCCACGATTCAAATTCTCAAGACTGTTCTCTGCTTCTATGGACATATTTTGTTTTGGATGACACTGGCTTTGGTCTCAATTTTAATATATCATATATCAGATTCTCTTAGATTACTTTTAAAGGAGAAAAGTTGACCTCTGTGTCAATGAATAGATTTTTCAGTTTAACAGTGGACCATATTCTCTATTACACATTTATCCTCTCTAACCAGAAACTATCCACTTTGATTTTCCAGGTGGCCTAAAGTTCATCTCCCTATCCATATTTGATTTTGAATGTGTGAGACGAGGGGCCTAATCTCTAGTGTATTTTATTTTATTTATTTTACTTTTTATTTTTTTAAAGATTTTATTTTATTTTATTTTATTTTATTTCATTTTATTTCATTTCATTTCATTTCATTTCATTTTTAAAAGGTGAGCCAGGGACGCCTGGGTGGCTCAGTTCGTTAAGCAACTGCCTTCGGCTCAGGTCATGATCCCGGAGACCCGGGATCGAGTCCCACATCGGGCTCCCTGCTCGGCAGGAAGCCTGCTTCTCCCTCTCTCACTCCCCCTGCTTGTGTTCCCTCTCTCGCTGTATTTCTCGCTGTCAAATAAATAAAAAATCTTTAAAAAATAAATAAATAAATAAATAAATAAATAAATAAATAAATAAATAAAAGGTGAGCCAGCCAGGCACCCCCTCTAGTGCATTTAATCCTCTGTAATACATAGTGGATAACCATTTCCTTCTGATTATAAAACAAGTATAAAATGAAAAAGCAAGTTGAAGAGTAGAATGATTTCCCTTATATAAAACAAGTGTATACATACATACAGATCTAAAATTTGAATACGCATACAAAAACTATGGACAAATATAAACCAAAATATGAACTAGTTATAGCTGTAGCATGGGATGGGGTATGGATTTTTACATTCCATTTATACATCTCAGTATTAATACTAGAAGCTAATACAGGTGTTTACTGTGCTAGCACTATAGCAAGCACTATATGTTTATTAAGTCATACGTTCCCTTATAACGATCCTATAAGATAGCTACATTTTATAGATGAAGAAACTGAGGATCAGAGAGATTAAGAAACTTGTCCAAAACCACACAGCTAGTAATGACAGAATTGGGATTTTTTTTTTAAAGATCTTATTTGAGAGGGCAAAAGTACATGAATGGGGGTGGGGAAGAGGCAGGGGGTGAAAGGAAATAAAGAGAAGCAGACTCTCCACTGAACAGGGAATGGACCTCAGGGTTGGATCCCAGGACCTCAAGATCATGCCCTGAGGCAAAGGCGGATGCTCAACCGACTGAGCCATCCAGGTGCCCCAGAATTGGTATTTCAAACCAGGTCTTACCAGTGCATAGATCAGTGCCTGGTGCATAGAAACCATCAAAAAGGATCATCTCAATAAACACAGAAAAAGTATTTGAGAAAATTCAACATCTTTCATGACAACACTCTCAACATAATAGGTATAGAAGGAATATATATCGACATAATAAACACTTTATACGGGGCGTCATGATCCCGGAGTCCCAGCATCAAGCCCTGCATTGGGTTCCCTGCTCGGTGGAAAGCCTGCTTCTCCCTCTCTCACTCCCCCTGCTTGTGTTCCCTCTCAGGCTGTGTTTCTCTCTGTCAAATAAATAAATAAAGTCTTTTTTAAAAACAGGCATTTTATATTAAAGATACTACTTTCATATTGCAATTATCAATAACATAGATATTAATAACTGATATTTATATAAATGATAGAACAGTCTTTTAAGAAGGAAATAGGAGAAAAGTAAGCTTTTTTTTAAAAGATTTTTTTTTAAGATTTTATTTATTTACTGGACAGAGAGAGAGATCACAAGTAGGCAGAGAGGCAAGCAGAGAGAGAGGAGGAAGCAGGCTCCCTGCCAAGCAGAGAGTCCAATATGGGCCTCGATCCCAGGACCTTGAGATCATGACTTGAGCCGAAGGCAGACACTTTAACCCACTGAGCCACCCAGGCACCCTAAAGATTTTGTTTAAAAAAATAAAAAAGATTTTATTTATTTACTTTATTTTTTTAAAAGATTTTATTTACTTATTTTGACAGAAAGATCACAAGTAAGCAGAGAGAGCAGAGGAAGCAGGCCTCCCACTGAGCAGAGAGCCCGATGCAGGACTTGATTCCAGGACCCTGAGGTTATGACCTAAGTTGAAGGCAGAGGCTTTAACCCACTGAGCCACCCAGGCAGCCTTACTTTATTTTGTTGACAGAGAGAAACACAGCTAAAGAGGGATCACAAGCAGTGGGAGTGAGAGAGGGAGAAGCAGACTTCCCACCAAGTAGGCAGCCAGATGCCTGGCTCCATCCCAGGTCTCCAGGATCAAGACCTAAGCTGAAGGCAGAGGCATAACCACTGAGCAACCCAGGCACCCTGATTTTATTTATTTTTTTGTCAGAAAGAGCAATAGATTGAGAGTACGAATGGGGGGAGGGGCAGAGGGAGTAGCAGACCCCCTGCAGAGCAGGGAGCCCAATGCAGGACTTGATCCCAGGACCCTGGGATCATGACCTGAGCCAAAGGCAGATAATCAAGAAACTGAGCCACCTAGGCACCCAAGAAAAGTAAACTTTGTATGCCATGGTACTTGTGCAATTTACTTTTGAATTTTTTAGGTGAGATGTGGGAGAGGGAGAGAGAGAATCTTGAGCAGGCTCCACACCCAGTACAGAGCCTGATACATGACTTTCTCATGACCCTGAGATCATGACTGGAGCCGAAATTAGAGTCAGACACAACTGACCGAGTCACGCAGGTACCCCTATTTTTTAATTTTTAAAGAATTTTCAGGTCTCAAAGTAAGAAATATCATTTTGACATGCACAGTGAAAGAATGACAAAAAAATGTTTATTGATTGACCTATTAGCAAGCATGAGTAATCTTCCTTTTCTTGGCACATTTGCAAATTTCTCTGACCTATTTTTTCTATTCATTCTTTTCTCATTCTTATGTTTTCAGTCTTCAGTTTCTTATTTAGTTCTTTGTATAAGTTCCTCATTTTTTAAAGATTTTATTTATTTATTTGACAGAACGAAACAGAGCTACAGAGGGAACAGGAGCAGGGGGAGTGGGAGAGAGAGAAGCAGGCTTTCCTCTGATGAGGGAGCCTGATGCAGGGCTTGATCCCAGGACCCCAGGATCATGACCTGAGCCAAAGACAGATGCTCAATGGCTTAGCCACCTAGGTGTCCCTAAGTTCCTCATTTTTGTTATTTTATTTTATTTTCCCTTATGAAAGTTTCCTTTTTTTTTTTAAAGATTTTATTGGTGTATTTTGGGGTGGGGGGAACAGGAACATGAACAGAAGGAGGGGCAGAGGGTGAAGGGAAGCAGACTTCTCACTGAGCAGGCAGAGCCAACTTGGCTTGATCTTAGGACACTAGGATCATGCCCTGAGCAGAAGGAAGTTGCTTAATCTACTGAGCCACCCATGCACCCCAAAACACAGTTTCCATTAAGAATCAATAAAGGAAACACAATGGGCACCCTCGTGGCTCTGTTGCCTAAGTAACTAACAGACTCTTGATGTCAACTTGGGTCATAATCTCAGGATTGTGAGATGGAGCCCTGAGTCAGGCTCTGGATTCAGCATGGGGTCTGCTTGACACTCTCTCTCTCCCTCTCTCTTTGTCTGTCTCCCCACTCATTCTCTCTGTCTTTCAAACAAACAAACAAACAAACAAATAAATAATATCATTAAAAAAGGAAACACAAAAACTCATAGTCTCAAATCTATAAGTAATTAACTTAGAAAACTTCTTTAATATCTGTAATATAGGAACTAAAAAGTCCCTTGAAAGTAGAATAGGTTCAACAGGTTAAACATTTTTTTTTTTTAAGATTTTATTTATTTGACACAGAGAGAGAGATCACAGGCAGGCAGAGAGGCAGGCAGAGAGAGAAGGAAGCGGAGCCCCTGCTGGGCAGAGAGCCCAGTGTGGGCCTTGATCCCAGGACCCTGAGATCATGACCTGAGCTGAAGGCAGAGGCTTTAACCCACTGAGCCACCCAGGCGCCCCTAAACATTTTTTAAAAAAAGATTTTATTGATTTATTTGACAGAGAGAGAGAGAGATCACAAGTAGGCAGAGAAGCAGGCAGAGAGAGGAGGAAGCAGGCTCCCTGCTGAGCAGAGAGTGGCATGCGGATGCAGGCCTCCATCCCAGGACCCTGAGATCATGACCTGAGCCAAAGGCAGAGGCTTTAACCCACCGAACCATGCAGGCCCCCTCAACAGATTAAACATTTTATTGATTGTTCTAAAAGTTCAGATTCTTTCTGAAGCAGGGATAGGTGGGTCTGAGAAAGGAGGGCTACACTTGGAATAATCATAGATGACATTTCTCATATGCAAAAAAGACACACAAGCATCATCTGGTAAGTTTTCCTTATGTTACAGATGAGAAACAGAAGCCCTGAGTTATTCAATCACTTATCCAAAGTCACAGGACAAATGGAATTGTCCCAGATGCTAGAGTTAGGTGCTAAAGCCAACACTAGGAAAAACACTGCTAATAGTTAAATTTATCCAGGGGAAAAAAGGATTCTTTAGGAATATGTCTAATTAGAAAAATTAATTCTTTGGGGCACCTGGGTGGCTCAGTCATTCAGCAGCTGCCTTCGGCTCAGGTCATGATCCCGGAGTCCCAGGTTTGAGCCCCACATCGGGCTCCCTGCCCGGTGGGAATCCTGCTTCTCCCTCTCACAGTCCCCCTCCTTCTGTTCCCTCTCTAGCTCCCCAAAACACTAGCTGTGTTTTGCTCTGTCAAATAAATAAAATCTTTTTAAAAAAAATAAAGAGGGGCGCCTGAGTGGCTCAGTTGGTTAAGCGACTGCCTTTGGCTCAGGTCATGATCCCGGAGACCCCGGATCGAATCCTACATTGGGCTCCCTGCTCGGCAGGAGGCCTGCTTCTCCCTTTCTCACTCTCCCTGCTTGTGTTCCCTCTTTGGCTGTGTTTTTCTCTGTCAAATAAATAAAATCTTTAAAAAAAAAAAAAAGAAAGAAAAATTAATTCTTTAAGTTCAACTGAGCTAATTTTCCCATTATTCAAAGCAGTCCCTGTTCTTTCTGGTGGACACTGTTGTATAAGAAGGGCATGTCATATGATAAGTGACTCTTTTTTTTTTTTTTTTTTTCAGTAATCTCTACACCCAGTGTGGAACTCAAACTCACAGCCCTGAGATCAGGATCACATGCTCTACCCACTGAGCTGGCCAGGCACCCCAAGTGATTCTTTAAATTATAAGTCACACACAAATGTAGCTCAATGTTCACACTATGAAAGGAATTTGGAAAATGAAGCCTGGGAAGAGTTTATTCCTATTTCCCAATTAAGACTTTTCCATCCTAATTAAATTATTACATTGCCCTTCCTTTTCTCTTCTTCTTTTTCTTTGCTTCTCTCCTTTTACTCCCCCTCTTCTTCCTCAGTTTGAAGAGTTTGTTATTTAAGGCAAATGCATGTATTTCTTGACCCCACCAAGGTTGATGGGCCCATAGGCATACAAAAGGTACTGGAACATGGGAATGGAGAGAAAAATGTAAGAATGATAAGTGTCTGCTGTCAAAGAATCTGCCTGGTGATTTTCTTTGGTTCTTATCAGGTAGGAAGTATTTCCCCTTTTTTCTCACCATTTCAATGACTTAGTCTCCCAAACCCCAGACTTCATTTCTCAATACTTCATTTAATTTTGGCCAAAAAGTGCTGCTATTTAAACATTTTGAACTAAATCTATGGGTTCCACTTTTCAATGCTTTGCTCTGCCTTAGCTCCTCAATGGGTTTGGAAAAGTTTCACTTGGAAATCATCCCTCCTAAGGCTATCAAGCCTTGGCAAAATGCCCACACTGATTTGTTACCCATCAGCTCTGCTCTTGATTTAAATTCACCACAGTATCCTGGGGTTATGTGGACCCCCAAGTGAACAATTACAGCTCAATTATAGACTGCTTCTTATATATGTAGAATATTAAAATTTTTAAAATAGAACTTCGGACTAGAACTGGACAGTGTAGCATCACATTTTCCCTTTTCTTTAATATGCTTGCCATCTCTAAAAGATTAAGATTTTTAAGAGCTAGTTCAGCCTTGTTACTACTCCAGTTAAAGGCCGTGAAATGTGAGTAGAGATGCGATTGCGTTAAATGAAGCTGACAGCGTATGCTAAGGCCCTAACAAGCAAGGACTGCACTGAGGCTAAACACGGCAACATTTACAGCTCAGGGCAGCTGGAGCGGCCTCAGAAATGTGTTTCGGAAATACAGTGTTGAGATTGGTTCAGGAAAACTTGAACTACTTTTGCATGATCGAGTTCAGGGTATCAGTCCAAAGCTATTCTTTCTAGCACAAATTTACAACAGAACTGTTTTACACGGTGATGCTGGAGGAAATAGGGCAGGGAGCTGTAAAAGCAAGTATACAAACAACAGGAGAAAGGCTAATAGTGCAAATTATTATTCTGTATCTTATTCACAGTAATTCTTGCCTTAAACGTCTATATTGCCAATGATATAACTCATGGATTTTACTTCTATATCGAGGCTCATTTTGGATGTCAACTTTTTTCAAAATTGTTTTTATCACATCAGTGCCTCATTTGTGAATCTATCAAGATTCCCTGTTTACTGGTTACCATATCTCTTAGCTTAGCATTCTGGGCTCCCTGTCAACTCCCCAACCTCATCTTTTGTTATTCCCTAACATGACCTTCTTCTTGAGCCAAGTTAATTGGCAGATAGCACCCAGCACATGACTCGCTAGTTCCTCTCTGTGGGCCCCTCGAAAGGCCATTCTTTAAACCTGGAATGGCTTTCCCACTCCCTGCCAATCTGTATCCATCACTTCCTCTCAGCGCTGATCCAGAACTTAATTTTCTCCAGGGAGCTTTCCCATTCTAATCACTTATTTACTACATATTCCCCAATCACTTAAGCTCTGAGGTGCTTCTTAGTGTGGTCCTCGGTAGCACTAACTGCTGTCTTCTGTGGGAGACTCAAATGCTATTGCCACTACTTGTCATAAATGTCAGTTAATTGTTTAATATTTGTATGCCATTTTGTGTTCAAAGAAAGATTGCAAGGCATAAATATAACAAGCATCTGGGTTAAACTGATACATGGAAGTGGGCACATAAACCAAGTGAAAAAACAAATGAACAAAAAACCAACAGCCTCAAATAATTTGGGACGCCTGGATGACTCAATTGGTAAGCATCTGCCTTCGGTTCAGGGCATGATCCCAGGGTCCTGGGATCGAGCCCTGCATCAGGCTCCTTGCTCAACTGGGAGCCTGCTTCTCCCTCTGCCTGCTCTACCTCCTGCTCTGCTTGATTGAGCACTCTCTGTCTCTCTCTGACAAATACATAAAATCTTTAAAAAAATGATAGCCTCAGGGCTCCTGGGTGGCTCAGTGGGTTGAAGCCTCTGCCTTCGGCTCAGGTCATGATCTCAGGGTCCTGGGATCAAGGCCCGCATCGGGCTCTCTGCTCGGCAGGGAGCCTGCTTCCTCCTGCCTCTCTGCCTACCTGTGATCTTTCTCTCTGTCAAATAAATAAATAAAATCTTAAAAAAAAAAAAAAAAAAGATAGCCTCAGAGCGCCTGGGTGGCTCAGTGTGTTGAGGGTGGTTCAGTGGGTTGAGGTCTCTGCCTTTGGCTCAGGTCCTGGTCTCAGGGTCCTGGGATTGAGGCCTGCATCGGGCTCTCTACTCAGCAGGGAGCCTGCTTCTTCCTCTCTCTCTGCCTGCCTCTCTGCCTACTTGTGATCTCTCTCTCTCTCTGTCAAGTAAATGGGTAAAATCTTTGAAAAAAAATCAAATCTTTGATAAAATCAGATAATCTAATAAAGCTAAAGTACAACTATACAAAAAATAAAAATAAAGAGTGTATCACAAAGTAGTATGTATATACTGACTTCGACTCAGTAAAATATTATGGACATTTATTTCATACAAGGTAAATGGTGTTAGAGATTAATTTTTGCTCTGTAAATTTGAGTATAATAAAACCTAAAAAGTAAAAGATAGTGATGGAAGTGGAGCAGTTCTGCTTCTTCCATTTATGTAACTATGTTCCCCCTTCCCTCCTTTCGTGTTCACGAGTCCACAAGAATTGATGAAGAACTGGTTCTGTGCAGGGCCGGGCAGTTATGACCTGCCGACAGGTGCCTGATGCCCATTCAATGTTGGAGAAGGACTGCACTAGGGCATGAGATCCTCTAGTGCTCAAACTTTGGGGGGGGGTGGCATCAGCATCCCCTGAAGGGCTTGTTAAACTCTCCACCTCCAGAGTTTCTGATCCAATAGGTCTGGGGAAGATCTGAGAATTTGCATCTTAAACTGGTCCCCAGGTGACACTGATCCTGCTTGTCCAGGAACCGCATTTTGAGGACCCCTGTTTTCATGATTGTCTGACGCTAACCACATGGAATTATATTATTACTTCGTACAACAAATTTTTGCATATCATTTGGCTTCTTCTGCTTGGTTAAGCCCACACCGTATTCTCTTGTGAGTGAACCTGTGATCTGCTTCCCTCCATCATACTCCCTCTCTATTTATATTTAATTTTCCTTCCCCAAAGCCTCTCTGAAAAAAAGCCCACCATCCTTGAAAAAAGAATTTCCCTCCATCACTGCTTCCTGTCCAATTTACCTATGCCAAGAAAAGAGAGCTATAATCGAAAGTTTCCAGAGCACATTTTTGGTGACTCTGCTTTAGTTGGCATCCAAAGCTGATGTTTAATCCCAGAGTTGTGAGACTGTGTCCAGGCCTGAAGAAGTGTAGGATTTCACCACACCTCTGGCCCCATCTCTGCCTATCATGGAAATGTCGCCTCTTCCGATTACATACTTCTCTTTGGAATGGTGTGAAAAGGTAGGAGGGGACTCAAGACCTTCCTTATGTTGTTCTGCTCTGAAAGGTTGTTGAAAATTGATTTCTCGAAGACCCAGAAACTGTAGCCGAGGCCACAGTACTGGTTTGAGGCTGTGCGCGCTCTCAGAAGTAGGAATGCTGTCACCACATGACAAATGTTCTCGCGGCGGCAGCTGGGAAGGCGCACAGAGTTCCAATGTGATACAGAATATTTTTGCCTGGAGTCACGTAGTCCTTGCCTTTAAATACCCAGGTTACATTTTAAAAGGATGAGCCAAATACCGGATCATTAAGAATTCCTGATTATTATATGCAAACTAGAGAATTGTTAATCTCCATTTCATAAACTTCCCTGTCTCTAAGTTGAAACCAGGAACAACGCAATGTGTGCCTTCTTGACAGGCTCTTATTTTGGCAGTCTTTATTTTGTACAGTACAATGTGGCTATATTTAGTCAGTCATTCCCTTCTAGGCCCTTGAAGTAATTTTTTTTTATGGTTTTAGTACCCTAAGAGGAAAATGAGAGATCTATTAACATAAATGAGAAATGGCCACAAAAGTTTTTTTTTTTTTTTTTTTTTAAGATTTTATTTATTTGACAGAGAGAAACACAGAGAGAGAGGGAACACAAGGGGGGGAGTGAGATAGGGAGAAACGGGCTCTCCCTCGAGCAGGGTGCCTGATGCGGGACTCGATCCCAGGTCTCCGGGATCATGACCTGAGCCGAAGGCAGTCGCTTAACCAACTGAGCCACCCAGGCGCCCCAAAAGGGTTTTAATAAAGCAGTGGAATTTCTGAAATAAGGTTGAGTTTTCCTCAGTTGCCTGGATTAATGCCGTCTTGTTTCTGGCCCACTGAAGAGGGTTAGCCTTCTGCAAAATGATCACATAGACAGGTTTATCTTCAGATTCCAAGACTGCGCCATTCTCAGGCCACCTGGCAGGCTCAGTCAGTGGAGCTATGGGTTTGAGCCCCACATTGGGTATAGAGATTACTTAAAAATGAAATCTTAAAAAGCAAAAAAAAGACTGCCCATTTTGTGTCCTTCACCTCCTTGGGTGGTGTCTATCTGATTCTCATGCCTCCTTTCATGATTATACTTTTATTAAAATATTTTCTTAGATCTTCCATTACAAATGACAATGTGTATGATTCATTTATTCATTTGGCAAATATTTATTGTACAGCTATTATGTGCTAAAGCATCAGCAATAAAATAATATATCTGCCCTTGTGCTTATAGTCTAATGGAGGGAAATAGCAAGAAATAGGTAAGCTGATTTATATACAAATGTACACACACACACACACACACACACACAAACACACATACACACAAGCACATGCTATGTTGGATTATGATACACACTATGGAGAATAAGGCCAGGAAAGAAGATAGGGAGTTCAAGTGGGTGGTGTGTATGCAGATATTGCAGTTTTAAATAGGGCACTCAGGGTTGGTCTCACTGAGATGAAATCTGAGCAAAGACCTAAAAGGTATAAGATAGGAAGAAATTCAGCTTTCGAGCTAAGGAACAGCAAATGGAAAGGCCCTGAGGTGGGAGTGTAGCTCAAATTTTTTTTTTTTTTTAAAGATTTTATTTATTTGACAGAGAGAAACACAGTGAGAGAGGGAACACAAGCAGGAGGAGTGAGAGAGGGAGAAGCAGGCTTCCCGCCGAGCAGGAAGCCCGATGTGGGACTCGATCCCGGGTCAGGTCATGATCCTGGGGTCCTGGAATCAAGCCCTGCATCGGGCTCCCTGGTTGGCAGGAAGGCTGCTTCTCCCTCTCTTGCTCCCCATCCTTGTGTTCCCTCTCTAGCTGTGTTTCTCTCTATCAAGTAAATAAATAAAATCTTTGGGGGGAAAAAAAAGAATTGAACCCACATTTACATGTGCTCATCTATTTTCTTCAGTTACAGCAAATATGCGAGACAGCATTTTGGGTATGATAAGAAATAAAGGTTTAAGAAATTATCTGCCTGGCCATATATTGGTCTTTGTGAATATATTATTGCATTTAAGACTTAAATTTTTAGTTAGATATCATTAGCTCCATTTTGCCTAAGGATATTAAAGCTTGGAGAAATAAAATCCTTTGTGAAGTTCTTACAACTAGTAATTGGCAAAGTCAGAAGAAGATTTCAAGTTTATCTGCCATTAAAGTTTAGATTTTATCAGCCAAATGGGACTGTTAAAATAGAATATTTTATAAAATAGTATAAATAAATATCAAGCATACAGGCCATATATATATTCATTATTCTGTGGAACATTAAACATTAAACTATTTAAATTGTGTATTCCTGTGGCAGGGGATTCTTTCTTTTATGGAGACACCAATGTTACCAAACAAGAAAGTCCCCTAAGGCAATGGCAATCACTGGACCCCCTCCGAAATCACTTCGTACCAGCTGGAATGCAATGGGTGTGTGCATTGCGGGGTTAGCACAGCAGAGCAGAAGTTTAGGTTTATCACATCTTTTCTTTTTTTTTAATTTGACTGAGAGATAGACCACAGATAGGCAGAGAGGCAGAGAGAGGGGGAAGCAGGCTCCCTGCTGAGCAGAGAGCCCGATATGAGGCTGGATCCCAGGACCCTGAGATCATGACCCGAACTGAAGGCAGAGGCTTTAACCCACTGAGCCACCCAGGTGCCGCGGTTTATCATGTCTTAATGCGTGTCTCCTCAAGAGCAGGATGGAGGAGGGAAGTCAAGGGCAGGCACTTGGGTTCGGCAGGAGGCCAGGTGCAAGATGAGAAGCAGCAGCAGCTGAGGATCCAGGGCCTCTGAACCTGTTCTTTAACCTTGACTTATTTTTTTCCATTTTCTTTTACATCCAGTATCAACCTTCCCTCACTTTGTGTTTTCTGTTCCCTGAACTGAATAGATAAGGCTTCTGAAATCCCTATGAGAAAAACATCGTAATATGAAACTTCCATCCAAGGATGCAGCTTTTATTATTTTTTTCCAAGATGAAAAACTGGTTTTTCTTTACTGCTAATGACAATACAGATAAATGCAGATGAAACACAAGGGGCATATTCACATACATATACATTTAAAAAAAGATACAGAATGGTATATTCGAGTTAACGTTGTTCTTTGGATTACAGTGTTTGTATCTCTTTTTCCTTGTCTGTTTTATAATATTTTTAAGTGATTAGATATTAACTTTTTAATAAAGGAGATGAAGATTACAGTTCATATACATATATGATGATTTATCAGCATATTAAAAGTGAAAACTTAACAAATAAATTGGAAAGCCTATGTAAGAACAAATACAGCACCAAGATAGAATTAAGGAAACTCAAAATAATGGGTGAATAGTTAAGGAAAGTCTAGCATGGAGACTTCTACAGACTTACCTCCACTCTTTGGGAAAGTCTGTTCACTGAACATGGGGTGCTAAGGGAGGACGAAAACAATCACTTAACTTGATAGATTAATCTAAGTAAACCCTGACGAATGGGTTAACAATAGTCAAATATAAATCATATTGTTACACAAGTAATTTCCACAGAATATTATTTTGTTAGTTTAAAAAAAAAGTATTTTGAGGGTGCCTCTCTGGCTTACTTGTTAAGTGTCTGCCTTCCGCTCAGGTCATGATCCCAGGGTTGTAGGATCGAGTCCTACATCAGGCTCCCTACTGACCCAGTCAGTAGAAGGTGTAACTCTTGATCTTGGGTTGTAAGTTCAAGTCCCACACTGGGTTATAGAGATTACTTAAAAATAAAGTCTTAACTGAGTAAAATTACGATTTAATACTATAATTCAAAAAAAGGAGCACTCCTTTAATGTTCTTTATGTGTGTATTTATTTATTTATTCATCAGTGCTATTTATAATAAGGAATAATTGGAAGAGGATGCAAGGGGAATAGTTACGAAAAATTTGATAGTAGATATTTTATATTAGACAAGGATTATACATGCTACTTCTCCTTCTCAAAATATCTTCAGTAAATATTAGTTTCATAATCCGGAAAAAAAAGTTATTGAAAAATATGCTTTGGGACATGTGGGTGGCTCAGTGGTTAGGCATCTGCCTTCAGCTCAGGTCATGATCCTAGGGTCCCCCATCTGCCTCCCTGCTCAGTGGGGAGTCTGCTTTTCCCTCTCCCATTCCCCCTGCTTGTGTTCCCTCTTATACCATTTCTCTCTGTGTCAAATAAATGCATAAATCTGCTAGACAGGAAACTTTTCTTTCCTTGCCTTTCCAGCATCCAGCATATTTACTGTCATTCTGTCAGCCTGCAGACATACTGGATAAATAAATCTATAAAAGAATTAACACATGAATAAAGGAAATAAGATGAGGCCCTGTGCAGTTAGGCCACTTTAACTGCTATCTTGTCTCCACATTTCAGATCATCCAAATCATTCTCAGATTTTGTCAACCTTACCTCTATAAATCATTCTCAGATTTTGTCAACCTTACCTCTATAAACATCCCAAATCTGACCTTTTTTGTCACCTACATTGGTACCATCCTGGTCTAAACTACCATACTTGCACAGCTGGGCAAGTGCAACCACCTCTGAGCTGGCTTCCCTACCTTGATTCTTGCTACCTACAGTCTATTCTTCATAGTTCAGTAAGAGTACGACTCAAAATGCATTAACTCCTGGGCTCTAAACCTCCAATGATAGTCAACGTCAATCAAAATGATCAAAAGTGGCCAATCAGGCGCTTTGCACCCGGCCCCATCCCGCTTCCCTCTAACCTCATCTTCTACCTCTTTTCATCCATTCTGGCTACATTAGCTATTTTGCTCCTGCCCAAGGTCCTTTGCACCTGCTTTTTCTTTCTGCCTGAAATGCTCTTTCCCAAAATAACTGCAAGTCTTGTTCCATTGCTTCATTTAAGTCCTGTGCAAAGGTCAGCGTGTCAGAGGGGACTTCCCAGATCCTTCTATTAAAAATAGCACTATTCCCCTCCATTACTCTCCCTGCATTTTCTGTGACTTTGCCCTCTTTTTCTTCTTCACAGCCCCTTTAACCTGAAATAATATCTACTTACAACATCTTTCTCTCATTCCATCTCCGTGGTTAGAATGTAAGCTTCATTAAAGCAAGGGATTTTCTTTTTTCCCTCTGCTATACACAAAATTAATTTTTGTTTAAATATTTTATTTGAGAGAGAGAGAAAGTGAGAGAGAGAGCATGGGAGGGAAGGACAGAGAGAGAAGCAAACTCCCCACTGAGCAAGGAGCCCAATACGGAACTCGATCCCAGGACCCTGGGATCATGACCCAAGCAAAAAGCAGATGTCCAACTGACTGAACCACGCAGATGCCCACAAAATTAATTTTTTGAAAATTACAACACAGTTACTAACGATCAAAAGATTAATGATAAGTTCTTTCCTCTGCATTATCTCGAAGATTAGTAATAAGAGTACCTTAAGTTTGTTTCATCTTTAATTTCAATTTTGAAAGCTGAAAGGTTCCAAAATGTCCTAGTGCTATAAGACAATATGTTAAGCCAAGCTATACAATGAGAACTACTAGACATCTGGCATATAGGTACTATAATGTAGCTTGTATACCAAATCAGGAATATTTTGATTAATTGCATTAAAAAATATTTTCAGGGGCACCTGGGTGGCTCAGTAAGTAGAGCATGTGACTCTTAATTTCGGAATCATGAATTCAAGTCCCACTTTGAGTCTAGAATTTACTTAAGAAAAATAGAGAGATATCTAAATAGATAGAGAGGTCAAGTAACAGTACTCTAAGCTGAAAATTATATATAGCTTATGACAGAAGAAATATGGTAGTCTTCATTGCTTGATATTTTTCTGAGGTTGTGTCTCTATGAATATGATGGGGACCCAAAATTTGAATTCAATTTCCTTGCTGTAGTCTTTTTTTTTTTTTTAAGATTTTTATTTATTTATTTGACAGAGAGAAAGAGACAGAGAGAGAGGGAACACAAGCAGAGTGAGTGGGAGAGGGAAGGCAGGCTTCTCACTGAGAAGGGAGCCCAATGTGGGGCTTGATCCCAGGACAATGGAATCATGACCCAAGTGGAAAGCAGATGCCCAATGACTGAGCCTCTTTTGCTCCTCTTTGCTGCAGTCTTAATAGTAATTACCTAGAAACACTGGTTCCACAATGCTCTATACATTTGTTTCAGACAATTTAGGTGGACTGAATATTATATCCTCATTAACGTACATATTTCATGATTATTCAGCACTTCACAGGCTTTGTGGTCTTGGCCAATGGACTTAACCTCTCCAAAGTTCAGTATTATCATCTGTAAAATGGGAATAACAACAGCAGGTAACTAGTAAGCTTGTTGTACAAATTAAGTAAGATAGTATCTATTAAAAATAGAACTATCCAACAACCTAGCAATTGCTTACATGAAGTATACATGAAGTATACAAAAATATAGCTTAAAAGGCTTCTAAGAGGTACATACCCCAATAATTATGAAAACACTATCAACAATAGCCAAACTATGGAAAGAGACCAAGTATCCATCGACTGATGAATGGATAAAAAAGATGTGGTATTGGGACACCCAGGCGGCTCAGTCTTTAAGCATCTGCCTCAGTTCAGGTTATGATTCCAGAGTCCTCGGATCGAGCCCCAGATCAGGCTTCCTGTTCAGCGGGAGGCCTGCTTCTCCCTCTCTCATTCCCCCTGCTCGTGTTCCCTCTCTGGCTGTGTTTCTCTCTGTCAAATAAATAAAATACAATCTTTAAGAAAAAAAAAGATGTGGTATATATACAATGGGATATTACTCAGCCATCAAAAAGAATGAAATCTTGCCATTTGCAACAACATAAATGCAGCCAGAATGTATAGGCTAAGTGAAATAAGTCAGTCAGAGAAAGACAAATACGATACCATATGATTTCACTTATAGGTGGAATTTAAGAAAAAAAGCAAGTAAATATATTGGAAGGAGGAAAGACAGAGAAAGAGAAACTAAGAGACTCTGTAATAGAGAACAAACTAAGGGTTAATGGAGAGAGGTGGGTGGGGAAAAGGCTAAACTGATGATGGGTATTAAGGAGAGCACTTGTTAGGATAAGCACTGGGTATTACATATAAGTAATGAGTCACTAAATTCTCCTGAAACCAATATTACCCTACATATTAACTAACTAGAACATAAATTAAAAATTGAATAGAAACAAAAAATCAGAGTGTCTATAAACTACTTAGCACAATGCCTAAAACACAGTCTGTGCTCAGCAAAACCCAGCTATTGTCACAAAGACACATATGTATGAGTGAGTCAAACAATCTCTGCTGTACTCTCCCAAGCAAAGGCACCCATGAATGTATGAACGACCTCAGTAGTCATTAAAAAACACAATTAAGGGCTCCTGGGTGGCTCAGTGGGTTAAAGCCTCTGCCTTCAGCTCAAGTCATGATCTCAGGGTCCTGGGATCGAGGCCCACGTCGGGCTCTCTGCTCAACGAGGAGCCTGTTTCCTCTGCTGTCTGCCTAGTTGTGATCTCTCTCTGTCAAATAAATAAAAATCTTTGTTTTATTTTTTTTAAGATTTTATTTATTTATTTGACAGAGAGAAACACAGCAAGAGAGGGAACACAAGCAGGGGGAGTGAGAGAGGGAGAAGCAGGCTTCTTGCAGAGCAGGGAGCCCAATGTGGGGCTCCATCCCGGGTCTCCCGGATCATGACCTGAGCAGAAGGCAGTTGCTTAACCAACTGAGCCACCCAGGCGCCCCAAATAAAAATCTTTAAAAAACACAACATATAATTAAAACAATATGTAGTATTTCACCTATCAAATTCAAAGATATTTTAAAAATCAATGCACACTCTTTATAAATATATGGTGAAAAGGCCACTCATATACTCACCATTCATTTGAGTCCAATTCTGTAAAATCTTCCAAATTTATATTATGTATTTTAAGTTTCAAAACAGGGATGCCTGGGTGGCTCAGTCAGCTAAGCGTCTGCCTTTGGTTCAGGTCATGATCTCAGGGTCCTGGGATTGAGTTTCACATCAGGCTCGCTCCCTGCTCAGCTGGGAGTCTGCTTCTTCCTTTCCCTCTGTGCTTGCTCACTCACTCTCTCAAATAAATAAAAATTACAAAAAGAAAGTTTCAAAATGTATATAAAAATATAATGTACATTTAACAATGTATATTTTTCCATATATGTTTTGAAGTGCTGAAAATGGATTTTAAGACCATAATTAATGAGGGGTGAGAATATTCAACTATAAGAGTATTCATAACAATATAGCTCACATATGTTATAATGAAATAAATTACAAACAATCTGAATAGTCAAAAATAAAAAAATGAATAATAATTTACTAAAGTAATAGAATTCTTTTTTTTAGAATCTATTTGAGAGTGTGTGAGAGAGAGTGAACGAGAGAGAGAGAGAGCGAGAGAGAGAATGAGTAGGAGGGAGGGGAGAGGCAGAGGGAGAGGCAGAAGCAGGCCCCCTGCTGAGTATGGAGCCCTACCTGGGACTCTGATCTGAGGACATAGAGATCATTACCTGAGCCAAACGCAGACATTCAACTGACTGAGTCACCCAGCTGCACCTAATTTCTTTTCTCTCTCTCTTTTTTTAAATATTTTATTTATTTGACAGAAAGAAACACAGCTAGAGAGGGAACACAAGCAGGAGGAGTGAGAGAGGGAGAAGTAGGCTTCCTGCCAAGCAGAGAGCCGGAAGCTGGGCTTGATCCGGGGACTCTAGGATCCTGACCTGAGCCCAGGGCAGACACTTAATGACTGAGCCACCCAGGCGCCCCGACACCTAATTTTTTAAAGGAATAGAATTGTATGCAGTCGTAAAAATAAAAGAGGCAGTAAAATCATATTTATTGGCAATAAAAATATATTCATGATATAGTATTAATTTAAATTAAGTAAATTAGATGTTGCATTTGTTTGTTTATTTAGTAATCTCCACCCTCCACCCCAGCTGGGGCTAGAACTCAGAATCCTGAAGGTCGCCTGCTCTACAGACCGAAACAAGCAGGTGCCCCAGATGTTGCATTTTTATAAATAATTACAAAAATATTTGAAAGAATACACCAATTGTTACGAGGTCAGAGCCAGTTGGATTATAAATAGTTTTCATTTTTTACACCTTATTATCTGTATTTTGAATTTTTTTCAATGATAGTCTTATATTATTTGCACAATTAAGAAAGCACACAGAAAAGCATTTATTGAATACGAGCATAACAATTAAGAATGTTGGCTCTGAGTCAGATGGCTTGTGCTGTGGTCCAGTTATTCTACCAACTGTATAAACTTTGACAAATTATTTGACTTTTCTGAACCTTACTTCTCTCTTACAGGAGTCATTAGGACTAAATAAGTCAGTGAGCCAAAGTTTAATAATATTTTGTAATAATAATGGTTAATATTTATTGACCACTTATTATGTGCCCACACAGTTTTAGTCTTTACACATTAAATCTTTTAATCTCTAAAATAATCTTCTAATGTAGGTACCATTAGTTTCTGTATTTATAGATAGTGAGTGAATAGAATCAGTTAGTGAAGTAATAAATACAATAATTATTATTATGATTACTTTAATTGTTCAGTTTAGGATTTTATTATTTATTGGTTGATTGATTAGTTTTTTTTAGGTAGTTTCCACACCCAACATCGGGCTTGAACTCACAACTCTGAGATAAAGGGTCACATGCTCTACTGACTGAGTCCACAAGGCACCCTAGGAATATATATTTTTATCAACTTAAAAATAAAAATGATTACAAAACAAAAATCTACACCAAACCATATTTTTAAAAAAGATTTTATTTATTTATTTATTTATTTGACAGAGAAATCACAGGTAGGCAGAGAGAGAAGGGGAAGCAGACTCCCTGCTGAGCAAGGAGCCTGATGTGGAGCTCAATCCCAGGACTCAGAGATCATGACTTGAGCCAAAGGCAGAGGCTTAACCCTCTGAGCCACCCAGGCGCCCCCCAAAGCATAATTTGAACATACAGAGGCAATTGATCTTTTTTTCTGGTCAGCCTGTTTACTAGGGGAACATCATGGAGGGAGTAATCGCAAAGCCATTCCCAGCTCTGAGTATATGATGCCATGATTAAGATACTTGCTAGAAAGTTCAGGTATAATTTAGGGGCACCTAGGTGGCTCACTTGGTTACGTTTCTGACTCTAGATTTCAGGTCAGGTCACGGTCTTAGAGTTGTGGTATCAAGGCCTGGATTCGGCTCCGTGGTCAGCACAGAGTCCGCTGGACTGTCTCCCACTGCCTCTCTCCCCACTCACTCTCCCCCTCTATAGCTCTAAAATAAATAAAATCTTCAAAAAGGAAAAAAAAATTCAGATGTAATAATAAAAGTTGACCTAATGGCTCAAATCCATCTACTCTCCATTCTAAAGTAGTTCATTGTATTCAGAAATATATCAAGTTACACTGTAGGCCTATCCTTGGACCCCAGGTTTTTACACACTGTGGGTTAAATAACTGTGTCAGCTTAAAACTGTTAAAGTAAAAAAGGATCAGTACCACAAGGGCTCTCTATCTAAGAGATTTTATTTTTTAGACTTACTTTACTTAATATGTACTTTATTATTTTTTTGAAGTTTTTATTTATTTATTTGACACAGAGAGAGAGAGAGAGCACAAGCAGGGGGTAGTGGCAGCGGGGGAGGGAGAAGCAGGCTCCACGCAGAGCAGGGAACCTGATGCAGGTCTTGATCCCAAGACTCTTGGATCACAATCTGAGCCCGAAAACCAACTAAGCCACCTTAATAAGTACTTTAGAAGGAAGCAGAGGTGCAGGAAGGGAGCATGTTAGTAGTGAACATAGAAGGAAAAACAGCAAAGGATACACATTCAGGGACACCTGGGCGGCTCAGATAGTTAAGCCTACGCCTTCAGCTCAGGTCATATCCCCAGTCAGGCTCTGAGCTCAGCAGGGAGCCTGCTTCTCCCTCTCCCTCTGCCTGCTGCTCCCCCAGCTAGTGTTCTCTTTGTCTATCTCTCAAATGAAGAAATAAAATCTTACCAAAAAATGTAAAAAAAAAAAAAAAAGGATACACATTCACTGAATTTGTAGTTTTACTATGTGCCAGAAGGCATTCAGTGTTATGCAGATTCAAAGAACAAAGGTAAAAAGGATATGCTCAAGGATCAAAGCACCTGATTCTAACTTTGCATCTGATACTATCAGAGTCATCTTGAGCAAATTGCTTAAACCAGTGCTGTCCCATAAAAGCTTTTGAGACACATGTTACTTCTGAGACACATAAGTAGTTAAAATTTTTTATAGCAGCCAAGTACAGAAAGTTAAAGAAACAAGTGTAATTAATTTTCATGACATATTTTAGTTACACCATTATACACAAAATATTATTTCAACATGTAACTAATGTAAACCAAAATTTTATTTTTTTAAGATTTTGTTTATTTCACAGAGAGAAACACAGCCGGAGAAGGAACACAAACAAGGGGAGTGAGAGAGGGAGAAGAAGGCTGCCCGCCCAGCAGGCAGCCCGATGTGGGGCTCGATCCTGGGACTCCGGGATCATGACCTCAGCCAAAGGCAGAGGCCTATCCACTGAGCCACCCAGATACCCCAATGTAAACCCATATTAATGAGAGTTTACATTCTTTCAGTTTGTACTAGTCTTTGGAATCCTATGTGTGTTTCATATGTGTATTTCAGTACAGACAATACACATTTTCCTTTCTTTCCTTTTTTTTTTTTAATAAGATGTTATTTATTTGGCAGAGACAGACAGAGCAAGAGAGGGAACACAAGCAGGGGGAGTGAGAGAGGCAGAAGCACGCTTCCCGCCAAGCAGGGAGCCCGATGTGGGGCTCTATCCCGAGACTCTGGGATCATGACCAGAGCCCAGGTGCCCCTTTCCTTTCTTTTCTATAAAAACTAAGCTCCAAACCCAGTGTAGCACTTACCATCATAACCCGGAGATCCCGAGCCGGAGGCCTGCCCTATGACCCAGCCGACCAGGCGCCCAGATACATCTCAAGTGCGCAACTGTCACCTGTGCTGTTGGCTTACTGTATTGAACACAGGCTTCAACTTCTGCCTCAGGTTTTTCCTCTGTAAAATGTACGTAGACTCAGTACCAGTCTGAGGAGTACAAGTGGGAATTGGCAAAGTAGGTAGAGGGTCAAAAGCTACACATTTCACAAATACCTGGCTGGCTCAGTTAGTGGAGCATGTGACTCTTGATCCGGGGGTTGTAAGTTCAAGCCCCATGTTTGGTGTAGAGGTTACTTAAAAATAAAATCCTAGGGGCACCTGGGTGGCTCAGTCATTGGGCCTCTGCCTTGGGCTTAGGTCATGAACCTGGAGTCCCGGGATGGAAGCCTGCTTCTCCCTTTCTCAATCCTCCTGCTTGTGGTTCCCTCTCTTCACTGTGTTTCTGTCAAATAAATAAAATCTTTTAAAATAAAATAACATTAAAAAAATCCTAAAAAAAAAAAAAGCTACAAACTTCTGGTTAAAAAGTAAGTCATGGGGGGGGCACCTGGGTCATTAAGCATCTGCCTTCAGCTCAGGTCATGATCTGGAGTCCCTGGATAGAGTCCCACATTGGGCTCCCTGCTCTGCGGGAAGCCTGCTTCTCCCTCTCTCACTCCCCTTGCTTGTGTTCCCTCTCTGGCTGTGTTTCTCTCTGTCAAATAAATAAAATCTTAAAAAAAAAAAAAAGTAAGTCATGGGGATGTAATGTTCAGCAGGACAAATATAGTTAATAATATTGTGTTAGCATCTTTGAAAGCTGCTAAGAAAGTAAGTTCCAAAAATTTTCATCACAAAAAAAGAAATTTGTAACTGTATGTGGTGACTAGATCTATTCTGGTGCTCATTTTGGAATATATATGTAAGTACTGAATCATTATGTAGTACACCAGAAAATAATACAATGTTACTTGTCAGTCATATCTCAAAAAAAGAAAAAGATAACATAAAAGAAAAAAACCCAGGACACCAGGGTGGCTCAGTGGGTTAAAGCCTCTGTCTTCAGCTCAGGTCATGATCTCCGGGTCCTGGGATGGAGGCCTGAATCGGGCTCTCTGCTCTATGGGGAGCCTGCTTCCTCCCCTCTCTCTCTGCCTGCCTCTCTGACTCCTTGTGACCTTTCTCTGTGTTAAATAAATAAATAAAATCTTTAAAAAAGAAAAAAGAAAAAGAAAAAAACCCAAATAATACGTTTCCCATTAGATTAAATTAGTTAATGGATATAAAGTGCTTGGCACAAACTCAGAATTATTATTTTTTTAAATGTATTTTCTCTTCCTTGTGATTTATTTTTAAGATTTTATAAAATTATTTGTCAGAGAGAGAGAGAGACAGAGCATAACCGGGGGGGAAGGCAGGCAGAGGGAGAGGGAGAAGCAGGCTCCCCACTGAGCAAGGACCCCAAAGTGGGACTCTCCCAGGATTCTGGGATCACGATCAGCGCCAAAGACAGACTTTTATCCAACTGAGCCACCGAGGTGCCCCACAAACTCAGAATTAAAAACAAAGCAAAACAAAACAAGAAAATATCTTCTCCAAAAAGGGTCTAGTGGTCTGTTGGGAAGACCTGAGGCTTGTTGACACTCAAACAGAGTAAAGGAGGGGAGATCTCCCGACAGCAGGGTTCCAAGGTTGGAATCAGGTAAGCAGAGGTTCCAAGGCTGTTTGAAAGAGGCACTGAGAGTATACATTTAAAGGGGATTACAAGATTTGCTGGGTAAAACATTAATGATCTACCATTCTGTTGAGACTTTAGCTTGCTTTCTGTTATTCCTGATATACAAGGCTATCTTATTTTGGAGGAGTTTGTTTCTGCAAGAGAAAATGCCCAGTGAGCCATTGCTCTTCAACTATTACATTTTCAGAATTTTTCATTTTGTTATGGTAAGTCCGCGTCACATGACAGCTAATCTCTTACAAATTTTTAAGTGTATAATATATTCTTGACTATTTAAATTATTATCTTAATCTATTCACAACACAGTAAGAGTGTTTTTGTCTCAATTTTTCAGGTTAGGGATTTTACAGATGAAATTAAGGGAGAATAGCTGTTACGCAGAGGGTGAATAAGGATGTGGGGCCTGGGTTATTTTTTTCCAAAGCCCATGCTCTTTTCATTTCACCACATACTGAGGAGTATCATAGACTGTGCCAGATTTTTTTTTTTAGATCTTATTTATTTATTTGACAGAGTGAGACACACAGCAAGAGAAGAAACACAAGCAGGGGCAATGAGAGAGGGAGAAGTAGGCTCCCCCCACCCCCAGCAGGGAGCCCGATGCAAGATTCTATGCCAGGACCCCAGAAACAAGACCCTGGCTGAAGGCAGATGTTCAACTATTGACGCACCCAGGTACTCCTGTGCCAGATTTTTCAAATCAAATAGATTTTACAATTTGTCTGTTTATAATCACATCTTTTATTTATTTATTTATTCCTTTTTTAAATTTTTTTTAAAAGATTTTTTTATTTATTTGACAGAGTGAAACACAGCCAGAGAGGGAACACAAGCAGGGGGAGTGAGAGAAGGAGAAGCAGGCTTCCCGCCAAGCAGGGAGCCCGTTGTGGGACTCGATCCCGGGTCTCCGGGATCATGACCTGAGCCGAAGGCAGTCGCTTAACCAACTGAGCCACCCAGGCATCCCTAATTTTTAAAAAGATTTCATTTATTTTTTTGACAGAGAGATAGATCACAGGCAGGCAAAGAGGCAGGCGGGGGTGGGGGGGAGCAGGCTCCCCACCGAGAAGAGCCCGATCTGGGGATCAATCCCAGAACCCTGAGATTATGACCTGAGCCCTGAGTGGATGGCAGAGGATTTAACCCACTGAGTCACCCAAGCGCCCTATTCTTTTTTTTTTTTTTTTTTTTTTTTTTTTAAATAGACTCTGTCCCGTGTGGGGCTTGAACTCAGAACCCAGAGAGCAAGAGTTACATGCTCTACCAACTGAGCCAGCCAGGTGCCCCCACTATATTGTATCTTACTACTATTTTCTAAATAGGTATGTATGTGTTCAAACATTAATTTCTATTTTGGTGGATTTTAGTTTAGGTTTTTCTTTACTTTTTTTTTTTTTAAGTTTTTTTTTATTTATTTGACAGGGAGAGGGATCATAAGTAGGCAGAGAGGCAGGCAAAGAGAGGAGGAAGCAGGGTCCCAGCTGAGCAGAGAGCCCGATGCGGGCCGTGATCCAAAGACCCTGAGATCATGACCTGAGCCGAAGGCAGATGATTTAACCCACTGAGCCACCCAGGCACCCTGTTTGTTTTTTTATTTAAAGATTATTTATTGGGGCGCCTGGCTGGCTCAGTTGGTTAAGCGATGCCTTCGGCTCAGGTCATGATCCCGGAGACCCAGGATCGAGTTCCACATGGGGCTCCCTGCTTTGGCGGGAAGCCTGCTTCTCCCTCTCTCGCTCCCCCTGCTTGTGTTCCCTCTCTGGCTGTGTTTCTCTCTGTCAAATAAATACATAAAATCTTTAAAAAAAAAGATTATATATTTATTTGACAATGACAGCAAGAGAAGCAATACAAGTAGGGGGAGTAGTGGGAGAGGGAGAACCTGGCTTCACACTGAGCAGGGAGCTCAATGCGGGGCTTGATCCCAGTACCCCAGGATCTTGACCTGAACCAAAGGCAGACACCCAACAACTGAGCCTCTCAGGTGGCCCAAGGTTTTTAGTGTTTTGTTTTTTTTTTTTAAGATTTTATTTATTTGACAGAGATAAAAACAGCCAGAGGGGGAACACAAGCAGGGGAGTGAGAGAGGGAGAAGCAGGCTTCCCGCCAAGCAGGGAGCCAGATGTGGGACTCGATCCTGGGTCTCCGGGATCATGACCTGAGCCGAAGGCAGTTGCTTAACCAACTGGGCCACACAGACGCCCCAAGGATTTTAGTTTTTAAAATGACATTAAATTTGACATGTTAATCCCACTGCTATCCAGAACCGAAAGAATCTAGAAGCAAGGAAAGTATTCTGAATTAGCTAAAATAGTTGTCAGGAAGTCAAATGCTTTAGAGTTCATGCTGTTCTTGTAAGAGAAACTTTGGGACCTCATTATTAATTCGTTTGTATTTTGCAGACTGTAACAGCAATTTTTATGATGTGTCTTCTAACCTTAAACACAGGGGCACCTGGGAGGCCCAGTGGGTTAAGCATCTGCCTTCAGCTCAGGTCATGATCCCAGGATCCCAGGATCAAGTCCTAGGGTGGGCTGCTTGCTCAGTGAGGAGCCTGCTTCGCCCTCTGCCTACCGCTCCTCCTGTTTGTGCTCTCTCTTTCTGTCAAATGAATAAATAAAATCTTGCTTAAAATATAAAATAAAAAAGGGGCGCCTGGGTGGCTCAGTCATTAAGCTTTTGCTTTTGGTTCAGGTCATGATCCCAGAGTCCCAGGATGGAGACCTGTATTTGGCTCCCTGCTCAGCCAGAAGCCTGCTTCTCCCTCTCTCACTCCCTCTGCTTGTGTTCCCTCTCTAGCTGTGTTTCTCTCTGTCAAATACACAAATAAAATCTTTTAAAAAAAATAATAAAGTAAAATAAAAATAATAAACTTCAACACATCAGAATGGTGTTAGAAGAACATCTGTCTCAAGGCGCATATCAACAACAGGAGTAAGGAAAAACTCTTATCAGCAAGTAGTAAAACCGAAAATATAGAAAAAACTTAAATACTTCAAAGAATAGTATTACGGAGTCACTTAGTAGGGTCAAGCAGTACTAGTATTTTTCAGAGGGCAGGGAGGTTATAATACATCCTAGAAACTTTTCTACATAAAATGATTGATACAAAAATATTTTTGGTGCTTACAAAGAGCACTGACTGCTAGTGTTTAAAATCTCTGTTCATCTATCCATCCAACCACTAGACACTATTCTAATTGAATTCACCATGGAGGGAATTTGCATTCAAGCAGGGAGAGAGACACATAAATCATCAAGGCACAGAGACAGTATTGTATGATTCCTGGCACATAGTAGGCACTCAAATATTTCCTGTACGAATGAAAGAGTAACATAGGTAAAAAACGATAGCATAAAACAGAAATTTAAGTTAGGTTAATGTGGGAGTGGGGATAACAGAATCCAGAAGAGGGATCTTAAGCAAGCATTGTTTTATAGAAGTAAGGAAAGAGCATTTGAGTCCTAGGGAGCAGGGTGCTTGAAGGCAAGACAGAGGAAAATAGCGTGATCTGTTCAGGGCACTGTGTGCGCTGTGTGCAGCATGTGAACATGGTAGGGGCCGGCACAAGAGCCAAGGGCGGGGACCAGACCATGAGCAGCTTTGTGCCTTAAATTAAAGGGTTTGGAATTTATCCTGAGTCCTATGCAGTGCCTTTAAAGGAGTGGAAGCCAAAATACCACCCAATTAGAGTCTTGTTTCTGAGAGATCACTGTAGGATAGATCACAGGATCTCACCGGGCCAGATCAGAGCAGTCAAGAAATCCCTGCAGTAAAATGGATAAAAAGTGGCAAAAGCCTGAAACTGGGGCCATTGTGAAGAAAGAGAAAGGGACTGTTAATGAAAGAACTTGGTATGAAGAGAATTTAATAACTGATGTGGGGAAGATAGGTGGAAGAGAAGGACATTTGGATAAATCCCAGAATTTCTGATTTTCACTGTGGTTTGCATCGAGAGAAGCAGCTGAAACTGGTTTTGCTCATGCTGTGTGGGGTGCTTGCTGGGTCTGAATAGTTGACCTATAAAGGATGTTTTATCCTCATCCTGGTATTTCAGTATTATTTTTTTCCATATACCTTTTTGCACTTAAAAAAAAATGCATGGAAGTGAAGAAACTATTTCAAGGACACCAATTATGCTTGCATGTCAAAATAAAAAAAAATAGAGGTAGTTATCTTAAAAGCTAAGAAACATATAAAGCACTTTTAGCATAAACAGGAAAATAACTGTTTAGTTTGGAGATCAAGACAGCATTTTGTCACTGAAGTAAATTAGTCTTTGTTTCTCTCCTGTTCTCTCTGATCTATTTTTACAAAGTTACATTTATGTGCGAACCAATGAAATTCGCTATTGAAATTTTCCTAGTTGCCTGTGAATATTCTGCTGCAATTTACAGATTCTTAGATAACATTTTAATTGATGGGTGCCTGGGTGGCTCAGTGGGTTAAAGCCTCTGCCTTCAGCTCAGGTCATGATCCCAGGATCCTGGGATCCAGGCAAGCGTTGGGCTCTCTGCTCAGCAGGGAGCCTGTTTCCTCCTGCCTTTCTGCCTACTTGTGATCTCTCTCTCTCTCTCTCTCTCTCTCTCTCAAATAAATAAATAAATAAAATCTTTTAAAAAATAAAAATAAAGGGGCGCCTGGGTGGCTCAGTTGGTTAACTGCCTTCCGCTTAGGTCATGATCCCAGAGACCCGGGATTGAGCTCTGCATCGGGCTGCCTACTGGGTGGGAAGCCTGCTTCTCCCTCTCTCACTCCCCTTGCTTGTGTTCCCTCTCTCCCTGTGTTTCTCTCTGTCAAATAAATAAATAAAATCTTTTAAAATAAATAAATAAATACATACATAAATAAATAAATAAACATTTTAATTGATAAAAAATATAAAGGGTCAAATGCACATTCACTCATCTGTAAAATTATATCTAACTTGATTTCCTCTGCATTTATTCCCTTCATTACCTCACCAAGAAGTAACATCTACTAGGAAAAGAAATTCTATCATATGGCAGAATTCTTGAATATTTTATAAAGTCGTTTCTGTTCTACTTTCTACTTTGAGAAAAGTGCTTCACAAAAAAAAAAAAAAAAAAGAGTGGGGTGCCTGAATGGCTCAGTCAGTTAAATATCTGCCTTCAGCTCATGATCCCAGGGTTCTGGGATGGAGCCCCACATCAAGCTCCTCGCTTAGCAGGGAGTGTGTTGTCCCTCTCCTGCCTACCACTCCCTTGTTTGTGCTCTTCCTCTCTGTCAAATAAGTAAATAAATCTTAAAATAAATAAATAATTTTTTTAAAAAAACCATTTTTTATTTATTTGACAGAGAAAGTCAGAGAGGGAACACAAGCAGCGGGAGGGAGAAAGGGAGAAGCAAGCTTCCCGCGGAGCATCAGCCTGATGTGGGGATCGATCCCCCGACTCCGGAATCATAACCTGAGCAGACGGTAGACGCTTAATGACTGAGATACCCAGGCACCCCAATAAATACAAATTTTTAAAAAGAGAGGTTTATTTATTTTAGAGAGAGAGTGAGAGCAAGGGGGAGGGGCAGGGAGAGGGAGAGAAACTCAAGTCGACTCCATGCCCCGTGTGGAGTCCCATGCAAGGCTGCACACGGGCCTTGATCTCATGACCCTGAGATCAGGACCTGAGCCAAAACCAAGGGTCAGATGCTTAACCAACAGTGTCACTCAGACACCCCTAGAAAACTCCATTTTGGGGCACCTGGGTGGCTCTGTAGTTAAGCCTCTGCCTTCAGCTCAGGTCATCATCCCAGAGTCCTGGAGTCCAGGTTTCCCAGATTGAGCCCTGCATCAGGGTGCCTGCTCAGCGGGAAACCTGCTTCTCCTTCTCTCCCTCCCCCTGCTTGTGTTCCCTCTCTGGCTGTGTTTCTCTCTGTCAAATAAATAAAATATTTTTTAAAAAAAAGGAAAAAGAAAACTCCATTTTGAAGGAGTACCATTTCACATTTTCAGAAACACTTTCTATAGCTGTTTCAGCAATTGTGAGGTGAATGTGTCCTCAATTTGTAGTTTTCCTCAGACTTCCTTCTACTTCACAGTTTCCTAACTGCTCTGAATGGTCACTATTATCTATCTGGGGGGGGGGATTATACTGCCTTAATAGGCTATGATATTTCCTGTCTGACAATAGGAAGTTATTTCAACACTAGAGCAAGTTGTAGAAGAGTACATCACCTGATTGACCTACTCAGCTGATTTTCACATTGGCTCTTCATGTACCAGGAATATTGTCCTGGATGAAGTAGAAAATGTCCTAGTGGAGAAGAAGGTTAGATGCCTTCTGGAGGTGTCTCTTAGTCTAGGATTACTATTTTTGTCCCTTAAGGTCAAAGTAAATCATGTTGCCCAAATGGGAAAGCATGCAATCACATTGGTGTTTTCTAACTGCATACATTTTCTATTGGAAAGACTGTCCTGTAGCTCCTCCAGGACCTTACACATAAACATACCATCACACTCCTGAAAACAAGGCTGGGCGTATATTAAATATATAACACAATCCTGGACTTTAAGAGTCCCTTACATTTGATTTATCAAAATGTATTGTGATAGAAGGCACTGTGGTGTCTGATAATAACACATTGTTTATGGTATAAAGACTTATATGGGGGGCGCCTGGGTGGCTCAGTTGGTTAAGCTACTGCCTTAGGCTCAGGTCATGATCCCAGAGACCCGGGATCTATCCCCACATTGGGCTCCCTGCTCCGTGGGAAGCCTGCTTCTCCCTCTCTCACTCCCCCTCCTTATGTTCCCTCTCTAGCTGTGTTTCTCTCTGTCAAATAAATAAATAAAATATTTTTTTTAAAAAGACTTATACAACACTGCAATCGAAAGGAATGAATCACTGATGCATGCAATAATTTATTGAATCTCCAAGGAATTTCTCTGAGCAGTAAATGTCAACCTCAACTCTGGTCTCAGCTGCAGAAACGAGATGATCATCATTTGGAAAGCATTCCTCTAAGACACGTGCTGCTGCTGCTGTGGTCTAAGGCCAACCACCCTCAGAAGTCAACCTGGGACCAATGTGGCTATCCTGCCAAGTGGAAGAGGAAGTGTCATTGCAGTGCCAACGCTAAAAGATGAAATACCACTGGGACAGGTTGAATGAGGCACCTAAAAATTGTATTCTGCAGATTCAGGCCTGGATTTTATGAATGAACATCATCTAAACCCCAGATGGCAGCTGTTGCAACATCCAGTTCATCTTAAGCATTTTGACGAGGAAGATTCACACAATAAAAGTTCTGGTTTAAAAAAAAAGTCAGGGACGCTGGGTAGCTCAGTCGATTAAGCATCTGTTGGGGCTCGGGTGGTATTCCTAGGGTCTGGGGATCAAGCTTATTGATCAGGCTCCCTGCTCAGCAGGCAGCCTGCTTCTCCCTCTTCCTCTAACCCTCCCGCTTTGCTCGAGCTCTCTCTCACTCTCATTCTCTCAAATAAATAGATGAAAATCTTAAAAAAAAAAAAAAAAAAAAAAAAGTTCACCTCAAAAGGCTATGTTCTGCATGGTTCCATTTACATCACATTTTTTAAAAGATTTATTTATTGAATCACCTGGATGGCTCAGTCGGTTGACCTTCTGCCTTCAACTCAGGGAGTCTGCTTCTCTCTTCCTCTGCTGCCCTCCCTGCTTGTGCTCTCTTGCTCTCTCTGTCAAATGAATAAATAAAATCTTTAAAAAAAAAGATGTATTTATTTATCTGAGAGGGAGTGAGAGCACAAGTCTGGAGGAGTGGGGAGGAAGAAGCAGGCTCCCTGCTGAGCAGGGGAGCAGGAAGCCTGCCATGAGGTTCCTTCTCAGAACCCTGGGATCATGATCTGAGCTGAAGGCAGATGCTTAACCAACTGAGCCACTCAGGCAGCCCTATAAACATTTTTTAAAATGACAACATTGTAGAAATAGAGGATTGATTTGTGGTTTCAAGGGTTAAGGGGTACTGTTTTTTTGTTGTTGTTTTGTTTTGTTTTGTTTTGTCTTTATTTATTTGACAGAGAGAAACACAGCCAGAGAGGGAACACAAGCAGGGGGAGTGAGAGAGGGAGAAGCAAGCTTCCAGCCGAGCAGGGAGCCCGATGTGGGACTCGATCCCTGGTCTCCGGGATCATGACCTGAGCTGAAGGCAGTTGCTTAACTAACTGAGCCACCCAGGCACCCCAAGGGGAGACTGTTTATAAAAGGATAGTCTGAAGGATACTTGTGTGTCAAAACTGTTTAATATCTTGCCTGTGGAAGTAGATATTTGAAATAATAGGATATAAATCATATAGACCTTAATACAAACATATGCATGCCCACAGACACTTACACACAAATGGGTACAAACAACATTGAGGAAATCTGAATAAGATTGGCTGATCGCATCAATGCACCATAGTGGTTGTGATATGCTATCTATAGTTTTGTGAAATGTGACCATGGAGGTAAGGGGGCAAAGTGTACAAGGGATCTTGTGGTATTATTTCTTACAACTGCATGTGAATGTACAGTTATCTCAATTAAAAAGTTCAATTTAATGAGAAGTAATGAAAAGAATTCATGGTTTAATTATATCAATATAGGCTCATCATATTTTATTTTAATTATTACATATCTGTTATGTAAGTTGATTATAGGTATCAACTATTATTTTAAAATTTAAAAAACTAAGTAGATTTACATATACTGACATGAAACATGCTATACTGTAAAGAGGAAAAAAAGCCCCTTGTGGGGGAAAAAAAGGGTGGGTGGCTCAGTCATTAAGCGACTGTCTTCGGCTCAGGTCATGATCACTGAGTCCTGGGATCCAGCCTCATGTCCGGGCTCCCTATTTGGTGGGAAACCTGCTTCTCCCTCTCTCACTCCCCCTGCTTGTGTTCCCTCTCTAGCTGTTTTTCTCTCTGTCAAGTAAATAAATAAAATCTTAAAAAAATAAAAATAAAAATTTTTTTCTTTTGTCCTTTTTTTATATCGATAATTTTTTATATCAAATTAAATCAATAGTCAGGACATTTAATTGAACCACCCACGTACCCCCATGAAGTTTTTCTTTAGTTCCATTTAGATAAAATACAGTGTTATATCAGTTTCTTGTGCAGGATTTAGTGATTCATCACTTACATAACAATACCCAGTCCTCATCACAACAGGTGCCTCCTTAATACCCATCACCCATTTAACCCATTCCCCCCATTGTTCCTCCAGCAACCCTATTTATTTTCTAAATAAAAATTTTGGGGAGGCACCTGGGCGGCTCATTCCTTAAATGTCTTCAGCTCAGGTCATGATCCCAGGGTCCTAGAATCAAGCCCCCCATTGGGCTCCATGCTTAACAGAAATCCTACTTCTCCCTATGCCCATCCCCCCTGTTTGTATTCCCTCTCTCTGTGTCAAATAAATCAACAAAATCTTAAAAAAAAATTTTTTGGGGGGCGCCTGGGTGGGCTCATTTGGTTGGGCGACTGCCTTCGGCTCAGGTCATGATCCCAGAGACCGCAGATCGAGTCCCACATCGGGCTCCCTGCTCAGCAGGAGGCCTGCTTCTCCCTCTCTCACTCCCCCTGCTTGTGTTCCCTCTCTGGCTGTGTTTCTCTCTGTTAAATAAATAATTTTTTTTTTTTAATTATTTGAGTATAGTTGATACACATAGAAAGGATTTTTTTAATGTTAGAGTTTAGTGTGGAAAGTAAGGAATGGGGCCTTTAGACTATAAATCCCGCCTAAAATACCAATTATACTATATTAAAACTATCTTCTCTTATAAATAGGATGAGTCTGTAGCTTATTTTCCCAGTTACACATGGAGTTAGAAGAGAAGAAAATGCCTATAAACGAATTAAGACACTGTGGCTCGTGGTAAGCTGAGGATAACAGTACTGGACAGTTGTATGCTCCTGCTACTTAGCATTCACACTGTTTTATCACAGACATTTGAACCTTTGGAATGCAGTCATTGATAGACATCAGAAGGGGCCAAGTAATGGCACTTTAGTGGTATACCCATAGCTTCCTAGGAAGTTGATTCAGCGTTTTAGGTGATATAGTCTGGTTACAAATTGATGCATACATTTCAAGTCATTTGTGGTCTTCAGTTTCTTTTAGCAAATAGGAAAAGGCAGGCAGAAGGAAATCAAGGTTCAGAGTAAAACAAAAGAATGGAAAAGAAAATGCTTTTTAGTCAGAATCAGAAAACACCTGTGGATTTTCTTTCCCATCTTCCCCCAAACACAATTTTATTTTTTTATTTTTTATTTTTTATTTTTTATTTTTTATTTTTTATTTTTTATTTTTTTACATATGAATTTTTAACACTTTATTTACTTATTTTAAATCTTTTTTTTTTAAGATATTTATTTATTTATTTATTTGACAGAGAGAAATACAGCCAGAGAGGGAACACAAGCAGGGGGAGTGAGAGAGGGAGAAGCAGGCTTCCTGCTCAGCAGGGAGCCCAATGTGGGGCTCAATCCCGGGTCTCCAGGATCATGACCGAAGGCAGTTGCTTAACCAACTGAGCCACTCAGGTGCCCCTACTTATTTATTTTAAACATCTTTGTTTATTTGACAGAAACACAGTGAGAGAGGTAACACAAGCAGGGAGAGTGAGAGAGGGAGAAGCAGGCCTCCTATTGACCGAGGACCTGGATGCCAGGCTCGATCCCGGGACTGTGGGATCATGACCTGAGCCAAAGGCAGATACTTAAGGACTGAGCCACCCAAGTACCTCTTTACATGTGAATTTTAATAAAGCTCCCATGTAGTATAGTTCAGCAGGAAGTGTTCAGCAAGGGCTCTGAAAACAGAACGTACTAGCATGTGCCTTGTGTCATAAATCTAAATTCTGGGTCTCATTTTCCATATTTGTAACAGAAAGGTAGCACCGCCCTGCTACTTCACATAGTAGTTGTGAAGATAAAATATGTGACACATATAAAAACCCACAAATAAAAGAGTAATCCTAAATATGGGAGTGCCAGATTAAGGAAGAAAATAATACCTAACATAGCTTTGTAGTCATTGAGTTTCCAGACACAATAAATGATTCATATTGCATCTAGACCCCCAACTCCCACCACATACACACAAAAACCTATGAGGTTTAGAGAAGTAACTTATCTAATGTACAGAAAATGTATACTCTGTAACAGATTATAAATTACAGAATCCAAACTCAAAACTATGTTTGTCACACCAAATTTCATATCTTTAATTTTTAGATCTGCACAACTATCTACGTATGCTTCCAATGATGGTAATGAGTCTGTTCTGGAATGCAGATCCGTAGGTATTTAGACATTTGAGAGGTTTTAAGCCTTCTGTTGTCTGAAGTTTAATTGTAATGCTAATTAATAAAGATTTTAAATATATTTATAATGATGTATATAATACTATTTGAATAGCTTTGTGTATCTAAGAAAATATAAGATCATACAAATTTATGTTTAAATTTCTATATCTTGAGGCACCTGGGTGGCACAGCCAGTTAAACATCTACTTTAGACTCAGGCCATGATCCCAGGGTCCTGGGATGGAGACTTTCATTGGACTCTATGCTCAACAGGGAGCCTGCTTCTCCCTCTCCTAGTCCCCCTACTCTCTCTTTCTCTCACTCTCTCTCTCTCTCTCTCTCTCGCTGTCAAATAAATACATAAATCTTTAAAAAAAATAAATTTCTATATCTCCAAAAGAGGTTATACTCTTTGAGGAAACAAAGCACACACTTTTTTTTTTTTTAAAGATTTTATTTATTTGACACAGAGAGAGAGAGAGAGATCACAGGTAGGCAGAGAGAGGGAAGGAAGCAGGCTCCCCGCCCAGCAGAGAGCCCCATGTGGGACTCAATCCCAGAACCTTGAGATAATGACCTGAGACTAAGGCAGAGGCTTAACACTCTGAGCCACCCAGGAGCCCCAAAGCACACACTTTTGAGAAATATTTGTTTACTGTGAATTGTAAGGTTTGTTTATTTATTTATTTATTTATTTATCTATTTATTTATTTATTTATTTAACAGAGAGAAACATAGCCAGAGAGGGAACACAAACAGGTGGAGTAAGAGAGGGAGAAGGAGGTTTCCTGCTGAGCAGGGAGCCCAATGTGGAGCTCAGTCCCAGAACTCCTGACCATGATCTTGGGATCATGACCTGACCCAAAGGCAGAGGCCTTACGATGGAACCACCCAGGCGTCCCAGGTTTTTAAATTATTATTATTATTATTTTGAATATGTGTTTATTTAGGGGCACCTGGGTGGTTTAGTCAGTTAAGCCTCTGTGTTTGGCTTAGGTCACCATCCCAGGTCACCCCCCTACCCCAGTTAAGCTCCCAACTCAGCAGGGAGCATGCTTCTCCCTCTCCTTTTGCTCCTCCTCTCCACCTCTACTGGTGCTCTCTCTCTTTCTCAAATAAATTTAGAGAGAGAGCAAGTGCAATAGTGGGAGGAGGGGATGAGGAAGAGGGAGAGAGAGAGTCTCAAGCAGCCTCCACACTGAGCACAGAACCCATCACAGGGGTGCATCCCACAACACTGAGATCATAATGTGAGTACCTGGGTGGTTCAGTCTTTAAGCATCTGCCTTTGGCTCAGGTCATGATCCCGGAGTTCCAGGATCAAGCCCCGCATCCGGCTCCCTGCTTGGCAGGAAGCCTGCTTCTCCCTCTCTCACTACCCCTGCTTGTGTTCTCTCTAGGTGTGTTTCTCTCCGTCAAATAAATAAATAAAATCTTCTATAAATAAATAAATAAATAAATAAATAAATAAATAAATAACTTGAGTTAAAATCAAGAGTCAGATGCTTACCGGACTCTACCACCCAGGCACCCCTGAGACTTGTAAGTTAAGATCTCTGTGGTTATATTTCTTTGCTTCATGTTCGATAAAGTTATCTCTCCAAATTATTTAAGCAAACACACAAACTTACACATTCATATACACGTTTTCTCTCTCTCTCTCTCTCTCTCTCCACACACACACACACACACACACACACACAATTTGATGGAAACTCAAAGCAGACAGAGAGTTGTGGTTATAAATTATGGTTCAATATTATTTCAAGTTGTGCTTCTTGAAATCACAACCTTTATAGAGCACTTACTAAATGTGAAGAACTATGCTAGACACTGAACATTGAGAAAAAAATAAAACCCAGTCTTAACTTTTGAGATCTCATAGTATGGTTGGGGAGATAATTGCTCAGGCAGAAAGATTACAGATGTACAAGGATTAAAATAGAGCTAGCTACAATTGCTCTGGTAAGGAAAGACTTGATCTAGGTCTTGCATGGTACAGAGATGTTAGGTGAAGTATAAAGGTGAGGGCATTCTTTTTTTTTTTTTCAAGATTTTATTTATTTATTTGACAGAGAGAAACACAGTGAGAGAGGGAACACAAGCAAGGGGAGTGAGAGAGGGAGAAGCAGGCTTCCCGCCCGAGCAGGAAGCCCGATGTGGGACTCAATCCCAGATCTCCGGGATCATGACCTGTGCCGAAGGCAGTCGCTTAACCAACTGAGCCAAACAGGCACCCCTAAAGGTGAGGGCATTCTGAGCAGATGGAACTCAGAATGTGGCGGCCATAGGCACAGTCAAGGAAGGCTTCCAAGAACAAGAAAGTGGAAGGAACAGAGAGTGGATCAGAAGTGGAAAGAAACAAGATCAAAAGGCCAGTTGGGGAAAAGATCAAGAAGGGCACTAATGGAAAACAAACAAACAACTAACAACATGAAAGGATTTTACTATGAAAACTACTATACCTGAAATATTTGCCTGGGGCACCTAGGTGGTTCATTCAATTAAGCAACTGCCTTCAGCTTGTGTCATGATCTTAGAGCCCCATATTGGGCTCCCTGCTTGGCAGGGAGTCTGCTTCTCCCTCTGCCTGCTGCTCCTCCTGCTTGTCTTCTCTCTCTCTCCCTCTCATTCTATCTCAAGTAAATAAATAAAATCTTAAGAAAAAGAAAAAAGAGGGGTGCCTGGGTGGCTCAATCCTTGAGCATCTGCCTTCAGCTTGGGTCATGATCCCGGAGTCCCAATATGGAGCCCTGCATCAGGCTCCCTGTTCAGCAGGAAGCCTGCTTTTCCCTCTCTCACTCCCCCTGCTTGTGTTCCCTCTGTAGCTGTGTTTCTCTCTGTCAAATAAACAAAATCGTTAAAAAAGAAAAAAAAAGAAACATTTACCTAAAGTATTATTTGAATGGCTAAATGGCATTCTATTATACATTCATATATGTGTAAGTTCCATAATGTATATACTTGATTCCCTTATTTAGCATATTTAGGTGATTTCCAGGTTGTTGTTATTGTTTGTTTATGTTTTTACCATTGTAAGGACTGCTGCAAAGAAAAATCTTTGCTTATGTTTGTGATTATTTTTGAACTCAAAAATTATATATATTTTTAAAGCATTAAAAAAAAAAAGATTTTATAGGGTGCCTGGGTGGCTCAGTCATTAAGCGTCTGCTTTCGATTCAGGTCATGATCCCGGAGTCCCAGGATCCATCCCTGCGTCAGGCTCCCTGATTGATGGGAAGCCTGCTTTTCCCTCTCTCATTCCCCCTGTTTGTGTTCTCTCTCTAGCTGTGTTTCTCTCTATCAAATAAATAAATAAAATCTCTAAAAAAATAAAAATAAAAAAAGGTTTTATATTCTTATTTATTTTGGGGGGTGGAGCAGAGGGAGAGGAACCAGCAGACACTGAACTAAGCCTGGAACATGATGTGGGGCTTGATCCAAGACACTGAGATCATGGCCTGAGCTGAAATCAAGAGTCAGCCACTTAGTGGACTGAGCCTCCCAGGTGCTCCTATGGCTTTTTTTTTATACAGAGTGACAACGTACCCATCAGAGCATTCATACCAATTTACATTTCTATCAGTAATGCCAGAGTATTATTCTTTCAGAAGCTCTGGAGGGATTTTCATTGCTTCAAATTCTCTTCTCTGCCAATTTATGTGTGAAAATAGTGTTTTGTCATTTGAATTTGCATTTATTTGCTTTCTAATGTGGCTAAACATTGTTTTCATCTGCTTATTGGAAATTATTATTTTTTTGTGAGTTTTCCTCAAAGTCCTCCCCTTTGATAAGGCCCTGGTCTTGTCTATATATTAAGGTTATTAACTCCCTCTGTCCATAAATATTGTGTAAATATTTTTTTCCTAGGGTCATTTAGCTTTTCATTATTTTCTGTTCACACACAAATATAGATTCACAAATATTTTTATAACCTATGACAGTGAGTTTTGTTACTTTTTAAAAAGATTTTATTTATTCATTTGAGAGAGAGAGAGAGAGCATGAGCAGGGGAAAGGGAAGAAGAAGAGCCAGAAGCAGTTTCCCTGCTGAACAGGGAACCTGATGTAGAATTCAATCCCAGGACCCTGAGATCATGGCTTGAGCCAAAGGCAGATGCTTAGCTGACTTAGTCACCCAAGTACCTCAGAGTGAGTTTTAATATAAGGAAGTTTTTATAATTTTATGTAGAAAAATCTATCACATCTCCTTTAAAAATTTTTTTATAGCTATCATTTTCAGGAACATCTTCCTGAACGCCAGAAAAGTATATTGATATTAAGAAGTGCTTTTACTTCAAAGCAAAGGGATATAGATTTTATTCTAAGGGCAATGGAAAGCCATCAGGGCTTTTGAAATGGGAGAGTTTATTTTTTTTTTTTAAGGAAGATACTCTGACTGAATTATGCAGGATGTTTCAGAATAGAAAAAGCTCTAAAGGGCCATTATTAAGAAACTATAACAATTCCCTAAGTGTAGCT